>JARBWK010000003.1:29880747-30148122 GCA_030556195.1 Anolis apletophallus
CCTCTCCGCACTGGGTAGATCGGGGCTGCCTCTTCGTCTTTCCCGACCGATATCCTTCAGATTCCTCCGCTCCTCACCCTTCTCCTCCCCTCTCCGAGAAGTTCCACAGCTGGCTTGCCTTGGGTAGGTGTGCGTAGTTATTCAGTTTCCTTATAGCACCTAGTTCTCAAATTTCTTAAAGCACCCTTTCCCCTTTCTGGCTTTTTGGCTGTTTCACCCAGGCTAGGGGGTCTTTTCTACTTGGGCTTGGTCTGAGATTCCTCAATTTTTTTAATTAAGCTCTTCTTTCTTTCTTGATTCTTCTTCTTGAGGAAACCTGAACAGGGCTGAATGTAGGGGTGTCTCCTCTTTTCAGAGTGCGAACACCATAGGGCTGCAGGCGATTCTGTGCCGCCGAGAGCAGGGAGTCAGGGGTTCCCTCTCCGCCGTAGCTAAGCGAGGAGACCCCCGCCTTCTACCCGCCCCCGGGGCTTGGGCAATCTCTCCCTCCTTCAAGAGAATTGCCGGGTTTGCCGCTGTTGGCCCCCAATCTTGCCTTACAGCCCCAACTTGACGGAGCTCGTCCTTCAAGCGTCCATCCAAGCCGCCGCCCGAACCGGAAGCCTATCGGGGTTCGCGGTCTCTCTTCCTATGTGTGTCTCGCGAGAGTGCAAGACACATGCAGATCAAGAAATAGAGAGAGAGGGAAAGAGATGGCGCGCCCCGGGTCCAGAAACAGCTGGGAGGCGGCGGAGGAGGCAGCGGAGGGGGCGCCCACGGCGCCGCCTTCCCGGTGGCGAAGGTCCCCTTTCGGCCCCGCGATGCCGAAGGTCCCCTATCGGAGGAGAAGGAGGAGGAGGACAGAGCAGGCACCACACCACACACACAAAAGCCACAGTGAAGCGTGGCCAGGTCAGCTAGTTTATATATATATATACACACACACACACACACACACTAGCTGTACCCGGCACGCGTTGCTGTGCCCTATTTTGGAGATGCGAGGAAGTCTGAGTATGTAAGGGTTGGAGTTGTTGTTAGTCATGGTGTTGTTGGGGCCATGGCTGTGTCGTTGTGGGTTGTTCTGGTGGGTGGGATGTTGGAGTCCTGGGGAGTTGTTGGTGTGTGGTGTTGCTGGCGTTCTGCATAGCTTGTGGATATACAATGTTTATTGTCTTTCCGTCTGCTGTGTTGATGTAGAGCTTGATGCTTGTGTGGGTGGGGTACTTTGGAAGTGAGTGGAGGTACTTGAAATCCCATTATCCATGGTGTGTCCTCCTCTGAATGGCAGTCGGATGGAGTGTGGGTCATGGGGGGCATTGTGTGCCAAGTTTGGTCTTTATCGGTCTTGGTTCTTGGATACAGTGGTCTGTGGGGAATGATAGGTTTTGAAGTACTACAAATCCCATTATCCATGGAGATACTTCAAGTCCCATAATCCATGGTCCACCCTCCTCCAAACTGTAGTAGAATGTAGCGTGGGTCATAGGGGCTGTGTGTGCCAAGGTAGGTTACTGTAAATTCAGGCCATACACAATGTCCCATGAGCTGAGGCCTAGTCAGGAACAGCAAGTTAATGAAACCTTACTGTCAATTCAGGCCATACACAATGTCCAATGAGCTGAGGCGTAGTCGGGAGAATCAAGTTAATGAAGCCTTACTGTCAATTCAGAGCGTAAACAGCATTCCATTAAGTGAGGCCTAGTCAGGGAAATCAAGTTAATGAAGCCTTACTGTCAATTCAGAGCGTAAACAGCATTCCATTAACTGAGGCCTAGTCAGGGAAATCAAGTTAATGAAGCCTTACTGTCAATTTTGGGCGTGGTCTGTGATTTGTAGGGGTTTAAATTTTATGTGGGAAGTGAATTGGGTGTTTGTGTTGGCGACTGCCTCAGGCCTTTGCCTTATCCTCCTCTGACAGTTTATTATGGGTCGGAATGTTCATGTTGGCTGGCCAATAGAGGCGGTATGCAAATACTCCCTCACTGGCAACCAATCATGTTGTCAGAATTTAGAGGCCGGGAGAGTCGTTGGCAGCCCCGGAGGATGCTGGGAAATGTAGTTTTTAACTCGTTCTTTTTCGGGCCTTTAGGTTTGGGGGAAATTTCTTTGCTACAAACCTACCTTGCTTGAGGCCTATTTCTGTTGGCAAGTTTGGTGTTTCTGCGTTGTAAGGTTTCTCTGTTTGGGACGGTCGGTCCATGACGACTGTTCCTTTATATATACAGTATATACAGTATCTATATATATAAAGGAAGAGCGTACCCTGCTCGGGCTTTGAGGCACAGCGCATTTGCGCAGCACTGCTCCCAGCTATCGGCTGTTTAGGAGCACGGAATACAAACTAAGGCTGCTTGCCTTCACCGCTTATTCATTGCGGTTTGGGATCTCGGCGGATGTTATTCCTGGATGTACCTCTCCTTTCCGCCTCTGCTATTGATCCCTGTCCTTCATTGTTTACCTCGCTGCCCTTCTGAGCTACTTCACGCCACTCCTCAGGACTCCGCTTGGGAACTGCGTTGCGCTTTCCTGTATGGTATTTACGCCAGTTATGTTGTTTATGTAAGTGCCTGGGAACAGCTATTGCTACTGTTCTCTAACAGCGACATCCACGTGTTTGTTTATATGCCAATATATATGTTATTTTGATAATACAGTCTCTGTGTGTTTTGTAGTTGAAGTTAGCCAGTTGACAGTTTTTCCCGTTGGAAATGGAATGTTCAGTACCTTCACCCAATACACTTCTAAGGTGACTCAGAGGGAAAGCAAAAGGCCTCAGGCAGTCAGCCGCTGCGGCCCACAGCAATGACGGATCAGGACCAAACATAGCAAATAGATTTGCCACGTCAGCATAGGCAAATCTGTGCTTAAGTCCGTTCAGCAGTTCACCTCCCTGGGAAGCATCATTTCTTCAGACGCCAAGATTGATAAAGAGATAGATCACAGATTATCAAAGGCATATAGTGCATTCGGAAGGCTTCACAAAAGAGTCTGGAGCAACAAGCACATGAGGCAAAGCACCAAAATCAGTGCATACAGAGCTATCGTACTGTCTATTCTCCACTATGGGTCTGAAACATGGGTCACCTATCACCAACACCTACGACTCCTCGAACGCTTTCATCAGCGTTGTCTTCACACAATCCTAAATATACACTGGACTGACTATGTGACAAATGTTGCTGTCCTTGAGCGATCAGGGATCACCAGCATTGAGGCCATGCTATTGAGGACACAGCTGCGCTGGGCAGGGCACATCTCTAGGATGGAGGACCACCGCCTCCCAAAGATACTACTCTATGGTGAACTCGCCACGGGTCAGCGCAAGAGAGGCACCCCAAAAAAGAGATATACGGACTCCCTGAAACAACATCTCAGGCTCGGCCAGATTGATCACCAACACTGGTCCACCCTGGCCTCACATCGGGAGGCATGGAGACACAATATCCACAATGCTGCAGCCTTTTTCGAGAAGACACGTCGAACAGGTCTCGAAGAGAAACGACAACACAGAAAGAACCGCAACTTGGGAACAACATCACCCAAGGAGACTTTCTGCTGTGCTTTCTGCAACTGGACTTGCCTATCTCAGATTGGCCTTTTTAGTCATCAACGCGGTTGTAAAAAGTGTGGGAGGAGTCCTTCCTAAGAATCTTCGTTTGCGAAGTAATGCCGAGAGAGAGAGAGAGATGTGTGCGTGTGTACGAGGGTGGGTCAATAAATCTGTGATTTTTTGAATTTCCGGCCTTTTAACTGAAAGGGCAACTCTGCTCCTGTCAACAGGCATCTGTCAGTTGACTCCTGTCAAAATTTGAACAAGCTGCGTCATTTAGTTTGTGTTTGACAGCCATTGATATCAGACTACCGCGTGATTTGAGGAGAAAATGGAAAAAAGTGAATTTTGTGTGCTCGTTAAGCATTATTTTTGCAGAAAAAAACCGTCACTCAAACCAAGGCTAAGGTTGATAAATACTATGGGGACTCTGCTCCATCAATTTCAATGGTAAAAAAGTGGTTTACTGGATTTTGTTGTGGCCGTACAAGCACGGAAGATGCCGAACGTTCTGGATGCCCAGTTGAGGTCTCTACAATTGAAAAAAATCATGATATGGTGTTGGCCGATCGGAGATTGAAAGTGCGAGAGATTGTGGAAGCCATAGGCATCTCACATGGCTCAGTGGTTTCAATTTTAAATGATCACTTGGGTATGAGAAAGCTTTCCGCAAGATGGGTGCCGCGTTTGCTCACAATCAACCACAAACACAATCGTGTGACAATTTCGCAGGAGTGTTTGGCATTGTTCAACGAATTTTCACACAGTTTCGTAACCGTGGACGAAACGTGGATCCACCACAACACACCAGAGACCAAACAGCAGTCAAAACAGTGGGTTTCTCGGGATGAATCGGCGCCAAAGAAGGCCAAGGTGGGTTTGTCAGCCAATAAAGTCATGGCGACCGTTTTTTTGGGATGCACGCGGTATAATCCACATTGACTACCTTCAAAAGGGTAAAACAATCAATGGCGAATATTATGTCAACTTATTGGGTCAATTTAATGAGAATTTGAATTAATGATTATTAATTTTATTTCTATCCTGGCTTTCTTTCCATAGGAACTCCCCATAGGAACTATCATATGCCAATGATACTGTAGCTCCAAATTTTACGACATCTAGACACCTTAAATCACAATGCCGCTAATCTACAGATCCTTTCCTAGCTCCACTTAGACTGGAGATCCCCAGTATTCCCATGCAGTCATTCATGGGATGTGGCCTTTAAGGTGAATACAGATTGCAGCAGCTGTTCCTCATAAAACTGTAATGGAAGGTAAAGTATAACTAGTGTAGCCTCTAATAACACTAAAGCATTTCCAAGAAAATGCAAGTAAGCTTCTCAAGGTGCTCCCTGTCATGAAATGCCCTTTCACCTTACATTTGACTTTCTTCTCAGGGGTTACCATCAAGGGTTGATTATTGATTTAATTATAGCATCACGACTTAACATTTCAGTATAAAAGTCTCCCAATGCAACTTACACATAGTTTGTTTTTTAACGTCATCTGTTTTACTATCATGGGTATCTGTGTGCTTATTCCCTCCCCTGAATACAAAATGTGTTTGTTTAGTTCAGGGCTGTCCAACTTCTACCGGACCTGTGGCCGGAATTCCGGTCACTGATGACCTGGGGGCCCGAAGGGTCTGCCTCCGCCCCTGGCTCTGCCCCCACCCTGGCTCCGCCCCTGCCCCGCCCCCAGCTCCGCCCTCTGCCCGGCTCCGCCCCCTCCTCTTAACATAAGGGGAGAGGGAGAGAATGGAACACAATGGGGGCATAAATAAACAATTCCATATATTTAATCTATATATATAAAGGAACAGTCGTCATGTGAAGACTACCTCAAACAGAGAAACCTTACAACGCAGAAACACAAAACTTGCCAACAGAAATAGGCCTCAAGCAAGGTACGTTTGTAGCAAATAAACTTTCCCCCCAAAACCTAAAAGGCCCCCAAAACAACGAGTAAAAAAACTACATTTCCCAGCATCCTCCATGGCTGCCAAAGACTCCCCCAGCCTCTACATTCTGACAACATGATTGGCTGCCAATAAGGGCGGATTTGCATAACTGCTGTACTGGCCAGCCAACATGAACATTCCGACCCATAACAAACTGTCAGCCAGAGCCTCCTCCAACACTTTCAAATCAGAAGCCCATGATGGAGATCAACACCATTCAAGGGGAGTTCTTCCTTTCCCAAAAGATCTCCAGTGGCTTGGAATTCCACATTAATAAGAGGACCATCCAGCAACAATGGGGTTTGCCAAGGAGGGTGCTCCAGCCCCTCTATATGCTGGCTCCAAGGGATGGAGGTCATCACCAAGTACCTTCTGATGCCCAGCGCTGGAAGAGCTCCCTCAGATGGCCTGTCCATGAGGAAAGGATTTTTAACAGTCCCCCAATAGACACTGGACGCACCTGTGAAGATAGAGATCCTCTGACAGGACAAGCCCTCCCCAAGCTGATCCGTCCTGGCCATGGGACAAGTCAAACCCGAAGGACTGCAGGCAAAGAGCTGAGGCACAAACATAAAACACCCAATTCACTTCAACACCATAAGTCACATCAATTCCAACCCTTACATACTCAGACTTTCTCGCATCTCCTAAATAGGGCTCAGCAACGCGTGCCGGGTACAGCTAGTATTAACATAAGGGGAGTGGGAGAGAATGGAACACAATGGGGGCATAAATAAACAATTCCATATATGTAATATTAACATAAGGGGAGCCACCTGATTCAGCCTACCTTCCCAAACGCGCAGGATCCAGGAGAAGCCGATCCACGAGACAGGCCACGACCGACCGAGCCAGGCGCCGAAGAAGATCTGTGTGGGTCGCAGGGATTCAGTAGCCGAGATTTCGGCAACAGGAGGAGTATCGCGAGACTACGTGAGCTACACGGGATTTTGCTCTCAACGCAGGCATGATCTCGTGTTGAGAGCGAAATCCCGTGTGGTTCACGTAGTCTTGCGATACTTGCTCCAAAATAATTTTTTTTCTATTTTTATTTTTTATTAAAATGCTGAGGGGGCCGGAGGAAAGGGGCTAGGAGGCCGTGTACTCCCCTGGGGCTGCCTGTTGGACAGCCCCGGTTTAGTTTATTGCCTGCAGAAACACACATATCCAGCAAGTTAGCAAGAGATTGAGGGTGAGCTCTGATGTCATTCCTATTGAAAGCCCATTTGCCAGACTTCGAACTCTCTACAGTTTTTTGTTCTTGCAAGGAATGACCAGAGGCATGTTGCTTCTCCACATTTTACTAAGATTTGACCCCCTAAAAGGGCTTTAAAAACTTGTTTCACTCATGACACCTTCTGCCTGACAAATGTAAACATAACAGTGGGTACATAGGTATATAAATAGGTATAAAAACAAACATCTACTTGTAATAAGCCAGCGTTTGCAATGCTTGCTAGGCAGGTTGGTTTTCATTTTTAGCGGAACATTTTCTGCAGAGTCCACTGTAAACACTGAATGTCTTTGTAAATTAGTGTTCACAAACCACCTACCCTTGCCAAATTTTTCATGATGCCAACATTGAGCTAAGGCAGGCCTGGGCAAACTTCAGCCCTCCATATGTTTTGACTACAACTCTCACAATGCCTAACAGTCAATTGTGGGAGTTGGGGTCCAAAACACCTGGAGGGCTGAAGTTTGCCAAGGCCTGAGCCAAGGGGACCCACAATTTAAGAAGCAGTGTTCTATAGTATGGATGACTTTTTCCTGGCAAGGGAAAATAGGGGCAGTGATGCCAGAAAATACTTAGCACATTATTCTATACCAGTGTTTTTCAACCTTTTTTGAGCCGCGGCATATTTTTTACATTTACCAAATTCTGGGGCACATCACCAACCAAAATGACACTCTTAACACAGTAATACATATAGTTAATATGTTTTTAAATGTATTTATACACTCAGTGTGAAACTTGGGCCTATTTCGATGAACACAACATATATATGACATCCTCTCACATACTTATACATGGCTATCATGTCTTCTCTCAGCCTTCTCTTCTTCGGGCTAAACATGCCCAGCTCTTCAAGCCACTCCTCATAGGGCTTGTTCTCCAGACCCTTGTGAAATTTCACCCTGAGTGAAACTTGCTTCCAGATAACTATGGATGTCATGAAGCTGTTATAAACAGTTCCTTGGGGGGCAACTCTTGAAAAATCCAGTAAAATAGTAAAAAAAATAAAGATTTCCAAGCAGAGAGGCTCAATTTGTTTCTTGGAAACCTGTGAATGCTTCAGCCTCCCGATGCTCCCAGGTTCGCTCAGTGCCCAATTCACTGACGTGGAGCTTCCGGCATTTGGCGGAGCCCTTCCTTTGCCTCGGGGAGGATATTTGGGGAGGGAAAGAGGGAGAAAGAGCTGCTAGGAGGGGGAAGAGTGCCAATTTCCCACGGCACACCTGCTGATCGCTCACGGCACACTGGTTGAGAAACACTGTTCTATACCATGTACACTCATCTGGATTCTTAAAGTGTTTTCCTAATATGCATCCTTCCATACTATGCAGCTTTAAAGTCCTTTCACACAAACATTTGCTGGCATTCATGCTTTCTTTTCTGTTCTCTGTTAGTGCTGTCCAATTCCAAGTTGTTATGGTTTGACTTCCACTGTTTGTAGGTTTTGAAATTAGCATGTGATGATGCCAAGCATCAAAGTAAATGGGGATACACAAGAAAATTGCACAGATATATATTGTTCATTACAACGCAGAGTGCATGCATAGATTATAACGACGGTTCCTACCGTCCCAAAAAGTGATGATCAGACCCCCACAGCTGAGGATTTCCAGAGCTATTTTGCAGACAAGATCTCGTTGCTCTGCCAAGACCTCCCAGCCACAATTGACACAGTGAAAGCACTTGATCCTCGCTGGGCCCACCCTTGATCGGTTTGTCCCGTTGGACGCAGAGGCTGTCGACAGGCTCGTAGCTGCAGCTAGACTGACCACTTGCTCCCTCGATCCTTGTCCCGCCTGGCTGGTTAAATCCTGCCTGGAGGGATTACGCAGTCCCCTGTTGAAGATAGTAAATTACTCCCTTGAGCAAGGAGTTTTTCCAGAGGGTTTAAAAGAGGTCATGGTCTCCCCGCTGCTGAAGAAACCAGATTTAGATCGCTCAGTTCCCTCCAGTTACCGCCCAGTTTCGAACCTGCCATTTCTAGGCAAGGTGATTGAGAGGGCAGTAGCGGGGCAGCTGCAGCAGTTCCTGGATGACACAGCTGGACTAGATCCCTTCCAGTCCGGCTTCCGTGTGGGGCATGGGACGGAGACTGTGCTGGTCTCCATCGCGGATCAGCTTTGATGCCAGCTTGACCAAGGCGGGTCAGCGCTGCTTGAGTTATTGGACCTCACAGCAGCATTTGACGTGGTCGATTATAATCTTTTGATCCACTGTCTCGCCGTTGCTGGAGTCAGGGGGAAAGCCCTAGACTGGCTGTCCTCCTTTCTCCTCAATCGGGGTCAGCGGGTAGAAAGGGGAGGCTTGGTCTCAGGGGGCCATCTTCTCCCCTTTACTATTTAACATCTATGTCCAACCACTTACTCAGTTGGTTCGAAGTTTTGGGTTGTTGTGCGATCAGTATGCTGATGACACCCAGCTTGTTCTGAGGATGTAAGGCCGGCCAAACTCCGTACCCGTTAATTTCCATCAATGCCTCGAGGCCATTACTGGATGGTTGCGTGCCAGCAGGTTGAGGGTGAATCCAGCGAAGGCAGAGATCCTTTGGCTGGGTCGTCCGGGCAGTGGGGAGGCCCAGTTGCCTACCCTGGATGGTGAGACATTACGCTTGTTGTAATTGGTTAAGAGTCTAGGAGTCCTTTTGGACCCTCTGCTTATGATGGAGGCTCAGGTCTCTGCCTTCAGTAGAGCTGCCTTTTTCCATCTGTGGCTGGCTAGACAGCTGGCCCCCTATTTGTCCAGAGACGATCTAGCTATGGTGATCCAGTCCACGGTCATCTCAAGATTGGATTACTGTAACGCCTTCTCAATCGGCCTGCTTTTGTCGGTGATCCAGAAGCTTAAGCTAGTGCAGAATGCAGCCGCTAGACTCCTCGCCGGAGCTCCGGCGAGATGCCATATAACAGGGCTGTCCAACTTCTACCGGCCCAGGGGCCTGAATTCCGGTCACTGATGACCTGGGGGGCCGTAGGGTCTGCCCCTGCCCCCGGCTCTGCCCCCGCCCTGGCTCCGCCCTCTTCCCCGGCTCCACCCCCACCCCGCCCCCGCCACTGCATGCATACAGTCAAATATAATCTTTTACTAACATTAAATGCAGGGTGGGCATTCAAAAGGGGGGTGCATACAGTCAAATATAATCTTTTACTGAGATAAAATGCAGGGATAAGATATTAAATTATTTTAATTTAATATTAAAAATATTTAATTCCATCCTCCCCTCTCCCCTTATTTTAATTTAATATTAAATATATTTAATTCCATCCTCCCCTCCCCCCTTATTTTAATGTATCCCATCTCCCCTTATTTCATCTTTAAATATATTTAATTTTATATTTAATACATGAGGGAGATGGGGGAGGGAAATGAGGAACCCCTGAGGAGCCCCTGCTTCGGCCTACCTTTTCCAAAACGCGCAGGATCCAGGAGTACCCGGATGACGAGAGGCGACAACCGACTGAGTCGAAGAAGGTCCTAATCGCGTCTGTGGGCCTCAGCGATCCAGTAGTAGAGTAGCCGAAGAGTATCGCAAGAATACGCAATCCACACGGGATTTCGCTGTCAACGCCAGTGTGATCTCGCATTGACAGAGAAATCCCGTGTGGATTGCGTATTCTCGCGATACTTGCTCCGAACCCAGAAGTAGGGTTTTTAAAAAAAATGTTTATTATTTATTTTATTTTTCAATTTTTATTTTTTATTAAAAAGCTTAGGGGGCCGGAAGGAAGTGGCTGGGGGGGCGTATATGGCCCCCGGGCCGCCAGTTGGGCAGCCCTGCCATATAACACTGATTTTGCAGCAACTGCACTGGTTACCGATTGAGCACCGGATCGCCTTCAAAGTGATGGTTATTCCCTTCAAGGCCTTATATGGCCCATGGCCTGTGTACCTGAGGGACACCCTTACCAACCCCAGAGATCACTTCATTCAGAGGATCAAGATCTACTGGAAATCCCCAGCTTCAAGACCTTTCGGTTAACAGCGACCAGGCGTAGGGCCTTTACGCTTGTGGCGCCATCCCTTTGGAACGCTCTTCCATCGGAAGTTCGTGCCCTGCGGAATTTGCCAGCTTTCCGCAGTGCAAGACACACTTGTTCCGACAGGCGTTCGAATCTTGTTAATCTACTCTTATTTGGTTGTATCGGTCTTTTAATGTATACGTCAATATTTTGTAAGCCGCTCTGAGCCTTTGGGGAGTGGCGGCATATAAATGTGAATAATAAATAAATAATTGTATAAGCTTTGAAGCCCACCACACCCTAAATTCCTGTAAATAGCATATTGAGGGCAAATATAATGCATGATAAAAACACTTGACGATTTTGTTTGTTTGGGCGTGTAGTCATTTAAAGATGCAGGTTCCAATTTGGATGCACACAAGCTGGAAATAACAGCTTCTCATAAAACATGAAGGTAAAAGTTGCCTAATTGAACCTCTGAGAACAACTGTGCTGTTTCCTAGAGACGGCTATTAGATTCTACAGGTGCTCCCAGCCATTAAATGCCCTTTCACATGATGCTTCTCCCTAGACTTTATATTCAAGGGCAGGTTATTTATTGAATGATAGCTTTTGAACCTTGCTTTTCAGTGGAAAAATCTCCCCAGAGAATCTCACACATAATTTAAGAAAAGAGAGAAAGAGAGCCGTTAGGGTTATAGTATAAAATACATGGTGTGAAAAGATAAAAGTGATTGGATAGAGACAAGCTGCAACACCAGTTTTAAAAGTCGTCACTTTCAAAATAGGCAGTTGAAAGAGCAAGAATGGCCTGGTGCTGGTGATAGTTTGGGAACAGCCAAAGGCAGCTGAGCCCTGAGCGGATTTGATGAGACATCTCTGCTTCTGGTCTCAACTTGATGGGAGACAATTTGCTGTGAGAGCATTTAACTACCAAAAGGAAATGTATTAAGTTTAGGGCGACTGGCAATTTACAATGTATCTTAAAGACCATCTGTTAGTGAATTAAAATATATGGATGACTTGTCATATATACCCGGCATTGCCTGGATATGCATTTCTTTTTACGGCTCTTTCTTTCCTTCCTCCGTTTCCTTCATCTTCTCCCTCTCTTTCTTCTCTTGTTTTCCCTCATACACAGGGGCGGTCCATCCATGTAAGCAACCTACGCAGCCGCGTGGGGCGCCATCTTAGATGGGCGCCGCCACGCCGGCCGCTCCGCCGTAGCGGAACTCCCTGCTGCAGGCAGCAGCAGGCAGGGATCGGCGCTAGCCGCACTGCCGAAACAAAACTTCCTGCTGCTGCCTGCAGCAGCTTCTGAGCATCTTGCGGACATTCGCGCATGCCCAGAACTGCCGGAGCTGAACTTCAGCTCCGGCAGTTCTGGGCATGCGCAAAATGTCCGCGCGATAGCAGAAGCTGCTGCAGGCAGCAGCAGGGATCGGCGCCGCGCGCGCCGTAGCAAACCTCCCTGCTGCTGCCTGCAGCAGCTTCTGAGATCTTGCGGACATTTTTTCGCATGCCCAGAACCTCCAGAGCTGAACATCAGCCCGGCAGTTCTGGGCATGCGCAAAAATGTCCGCACATGCTTAGAAGCTCCTGCAGGCAGCAGGCTAGCAGCAGGGAGGTCTGCTATGGTGGTGCGGCGGCGCAGCGGCGCCCATGCAAGTAGGCAGGGGGCGGAGGCAAAGGGAGAGGGGCGGAGACAAGGAGGCGCCAAATAATGTTTGCTTACTATATAAAATAACCTTAGACCACCCCTGCTCATACACATTCACTCCTCTTCTTTTTTATTTTTCCTTACTCTTCCTTTCTCATTCCTTCCCAGGCCCGGATTACCCATAAGGCCAACAAGGCCATGGCCTATGAGCGCAGGCCTAGGAGAGCGCCAAATCACGGACCAAAAAAACCAAAACCCTTTCTCTTCTTCCTTCCTTTCCTCCCTTTCTTTCGTTCCTTCCCCCTTCCCCCACATCTGAGAGGGGGCGGGGCCCCCGCAGAGGGGTGTGGGTGGGGAGGGCGCCCCGGGGTCCTGCACGGCGCCCGCCTCTTTTCGGCGGCCAATGGCGCGCCTCTCCCGCAACCAACCTGCGGGGCTGCGTGACGTCAGGCGCGAGGGCAAGGAGGAAGAAGCGGAGGGAAGCCGCGGCACCTCTTCGCAAGCACCGCGGCCTCTCTGCCTCCTCCGCTATGTTCCTGGGTGCCGCAGCGGCCCCGGGGGCTTTCCCTTCCTTCCTCCTCCTGGGAGAAGGAAGAGGAAGGAAGGGAATTCCCCCGGGCGGCCGCTGCGGCACCCAGGAACATGGTGGAGGACGCTGCGGCGCTCGCGCCCTGCCATGCATGCGCGGAAGCAGCTTCGCCCATGGGGGCGGGGCTTCCAAAGTGTGGCCTAGGGCGCCACAAACAGTTAATCCAGGCCTGTATCCTTCCTTTCTCGTCCCTTCCCGTTCCTCCCTTCTTTCCCCTTCTTTTCCTCCCTCCCTCCATACACATCACCTGGGAGCAGCCAATCCACTTCACTCCCTTTCTTTCCCAGTCACATGACAGAGGGCCACTTCACCTAGCAATCGCCATTCCACTTTGTTCCTTTTCTTTCCCTCTGCTCTGGGCCCAAAGAAGTTCAAACCCCTCATCTATTTGAAGTTGGGTTTGCAAGTGTCTGTGTGTCAAGTCTGGTCTGGATCCACCAAGCCATGTATTTTTTTTTTTATTTACTTAGTTACTATATTTATACCCCGCCCTTCTCACCCCAAAGGGGATTCAGAGCGGCTTCCAAGTAGGCAACAATTCCAAAATTTTATTGCAGTGAAAAATTATTGTCAAAAAACTTGGTCACATAGCCACATTTTTAATTTATTTCTGAAGGACAGAAGGAAGGGCACTGATCTGATTTCACTGGGAAGTTCTACCGATGAGGGGCCACCACCGAGAAGGCCCTGTCTCTCGTCCCCACCAACCGTGCCTGCAAAGGAGGTGGGACCAAGGGTAGGGCCTCCCCAGACAACCTTAATCTCCGAGATGATTCTGAAGGAGTTAAGGAGTAAAAAGTACCCCTCCCAAGAGGAGATGCTCTAAGCAGGGGCGGTCTAAGGTAATTTTAAATGGTAAGCGAACATTATTTTGGCGCCCCCCCAAACCATTATTTTGCCCCCATGTAAAACAAATATACAATTATAATATCACAATACCATTAGTAGTATTATATTGTATCAATGTAGATACAATATATTATACCATACTCATACTATATTATATCATAATTATATTATACTACATTACAATATAATTATATTATAATATATTGACATTATAATATAATATAACATTCTATTATATTATTATTATAAAATAATAAATAAAATTATTTATTTAAATGAAATTATCCTCTACTAAATAATTTCATGACTCCTATAAAACTCAAATAACCCAAAATAAAGTAAAATAAAATATTATATATTACTATTTTGTACAATACCACTATCCTGCAATATTGTTTGTAATATTACATGTAATATAAAATATATCATTATTCTATTGTTATATTGTATTTTTATTATATTGTATGACAATATTAAGCAGAACTGTATAATAATCAACAAGAAATGCAATGTAAATGCATCAAAATCAGAATATATTACCTACCACCCAACTCATAATTCATAGGAGTCTCCCATAAGTCCAAAATTAGGATCCCAATGTAAATGTAAATAAAAACAGCCAAAATGTTCAAATGAGGTCGAATACAGGCAGCGCGGCCTGGGCAAACTTGGGCCCTCCCTCCCTCCTTCTAAGTGTTTTGGCCTCCAACTCCCACAACCCCTCATAGCCTCAGGCCCCTCAGGTCTAGGCAGAAATAGAGCCGAAGAAAGGAAGGAGGGAGAGAAGAGGTCACAGAGGAGGAGGAGGAGGAAAGCCCTTCATTCATTCCTTCACTTACACTTCCTTCACTGATTTTTTTCTCCTTCCCGCAAACACGCGGCGGAGACAAAGGGAGAGGGAAGCACTCCCTGCCTGCCCGACAGGGAGTGCTTTGCTTACAGGCTTCTGCGCAAGGGAGCTACTGGGCATGCGCGGAGGTTTTCGCGCATGTGCAGTTGCTCCTGCGCTCAACTTCAGCTCTGGAGCAACTGCGCCTGCGCGAAAACCTCCGCGCATGCCCAGAAGCGGCGTCGGAGCACACAAGGCCGGGGCCCAAAAGCAGGCAGCTGCAGCGCTGCCTGAGGAACATCGGCAGGGCCAGGATGGTGCCCCATGCGGCCAGGATGGCGCCCCCTTCCCAGATGGCGCCCTAGGCGGCCGCCTACTTGGCCTACCTTGTAGGACCGCCCCTGGCTCTAAGTGCCCGTATGTCAGCAATAATCTGCCCAGAGACAGCAGAACAAAGAAAGAGCCATACTAAGGGTTAATGTGAAGAATGCTACTTCCTGATAAGAAAAAGTATAAATATCTTGTAACTGTGTAGCTTGGGGCAATAGCCATTTTGTTCCTTTACCTCCATGGTAAGAGGGGCTATTCGCCTTAATACTGATCAGATTTAAATTAAAAGTCTTGTTTGGATTCATCGGTCTTGCCTGAGTTCTTTGTCCTCATGGGCTCTGCAACCAAAAACCCATTGTCCCTTACAATTCATAGAAGGAGATACCATCAGAACAGGTAAGCTGGGCTGGAACTGTTTAGGGCTTTATAGGCTAAAGCCAGCACTTTGAATTGTGTTTGGTAGTAGGCTGGCAGCCAGTGGAGCTGACACGACAGGGAAATTGTATGCTTCCTGTACACTCCTCCATTGAGCAATCTGGCTGCCGCCTGTTGGACCACTTGAAGGTTCTGAACAGTCTTCAAAGGCAGCCCCGCATAGAGCGCATTGTAGTAGTCTATTCGGGGGAAACTTTGTAGAAGACTTTGTGGTACAATTAAACATACACACTGTGACTTTTTAAATATAGTCGAATACTTAGAAAGACTCAGACCCCCTCTACACTTCTATATATTCCAGTTCAAATCCAATACTCTGGATTGTATATGGCAGTGTAGAAGGGGCCTCATTTTGTTCAGTAACCTTTCTGCTCCTGCGGCTTATAAAAGAAATAAATGTGTTCAAAACTGGAATAATAATGATTCTAAAGTATAATTCATTATTTTAATTATACGCTGTCATACATAAGAATATAGCCACGTAATGAGGACGAGAAAACAGTGAAAGAAGAGGTGAGATAAGTCTCTGGTAGGAAAAGGTGGCACAGCATTATGAAATGCCCAAGATAATATTCTCTTCACTGTAGCCTACTTCCCTTTGTCCCTAATAAAACAGTGCAGATTTTTTTTGATTAGATTTGCCAGGTCCACCCTGTATCTCAAAATGACTAAGAATACAGATGTGTAGTACTTTGTACCAGGAAATAATACTGCAGGGGAAAATGCTAACAGGTTGCTATGTGTCTGTAGCTGAATCAGTGGTGGAAAGAGGTCTTCAGACATCCATTCCACCTGATATCAGAATCAATAGGGTTTTTTAATGATGTTAAAAATCATATAGGAGAAAGAGGGGAAAAAGATGACCATGGGACTATTCGCACTGCAGAATTATAGCATTTTGACAGCACTTTAAGTGTCATAGCTTCAATTGATGGACTTTCCGGGATTTGCAGTTTGTTGTGGCACCAAATTGAACACAGAAGGATAAATATCCAACAAAACTAAAAATCCCAGAATTCTTTAGCACTGAGCCATGGCAGTTAATGTGGCATCAAACTGCAGTGTGTGGAAAAGGTGCATCTACACTGTAGAATTGATGCAGTTTGACACTACTTTAACTGCTATGGCTCAGGAAGTCAGCCTGAAGAAAACGGAAGTCCTCTACCAGCCCACACCACAGGAAGAACACCATCATCCCCACGTCAGCATAGGCACATCTGTGCTTAAGTCCGTTCAGCAGTTCACCTACCTGGGAAGCATCATCTCTTCAGACGCCAAGATTGACAAAGAGATAGATCACAGATTAGCAAAGGCATTCAGTGCATTCGGAAGGTTTCACAAAAGAGTCTGGAGCAACAAGCACCTGAGGCAAAGCACCAAAATCATTGTGTACAGAGCTATCGTATTGTCTATTATCCTACTATATGGGTCTGAAACATGGGTCACCTATCGCCAGCACCTACGACTCCTCAAACGCTTTCATCAGCGCTCTTCGCACAATCCTAAATATACACTGGACCGACTATGTGACTAATGTTGCTGTCCTTGAGCAAGCAGGGATCACCAGCATTGAGGCCATGCTATTGAGGACACAGCTGCGCTGGGCAGGGCACGTCTCTAGGATGGAGGACCACCGCCTCCCAAAGATACTACTCTACGGTGAACTCGCCACGGGTCAGCACAAGAGAGGCCCCCCCAAAATAGATATAAGGACTCCTGAAACAACATCTCAGGCTCGGCCAGATTGATCACCAACAATGGTCCACCCTGGCCTCATATCGGGAGGCGTGGAGACGCACTATCCACAATGCTGCGACCTCTTTCGAGAAGACACGCCGAACGGGTCTCGAAGAGAAACGACAACGCAGAAAGAACCGCAACTTGGAAACAACATCACCCAAGGAGACTTTCTGCTGTGCTTTCTGCAACCGGGCTTGCCTATCTCAGATTGGCCTTTTTAGTCATCAACGCGCTTGTAAAAAGCGTGGGATGAGTCCTTCCTAAGAATCTTCGTTCGCGAAGTAATGCCGAGAGAGAGAGAAGTGTCATAGCTTCAGTCAATGGACTTTCCGGGATTTGCAGTTTGTTGTGGCACCAAATTGAACACAGAAGGATAAATATCCAGCAAAACTAAAAATCCCAGAATTCTTTAGCACTGAGCCATGGCAGTTAATGTGGCATCAAAACTGCAGTGTGTGGAAAAGGTGCATCTACACTGTAGAATTGATGCAGTTTGATACCGCTTTAACTGCCATGGCTCAGGTTTGTAGAATCCTGGGAGTTGTCGCTTTACAAGGCCTTCTCTACCAAAGAGGGCTGGTGCCTCAACAAACTACACATCCCAATGTTGCATTGGAGTCTTGAATGTGGTGTCAAACTGCATCCTGCAATGCAGGTGGCACATGCCAGAGTTGCAGAGCCATACGTTTGTCCCTTCTCCCGTTCCGTACGAGAGGATGTTTGTCCCCGCCCCTTCTCAACTTCCTTGCGTTCCTATTGGCTGAGCGGCTTCGAAGCGCGGGTTTCACTCTTAGTTTCGCTTAGTTCTCCTCCGGCGGTCGACGGGTGAGGATCTCTGTCGTTGTTGGAGAGGGCTCTTTTGGGCCTGCTTTTGGGAGAAAGCCATGTTCTGCGAGAAAGCCACCGAGCTCATCCGGGAGCTCCATCGCGCCAGCGACGGGCAGCTGCCTTCCTACAACGTGAGCCTGTTTACAACTGGGTTCTAGCCTCCCAGGTGTTTTGGACTTCAACTCCCAGAATGCCTGCTCATTGGCCAAGGAAGCAGAGGATTCTGGGAGTTGGAGTCCAAAACACACATTTCGCTATGCTGTTTAGGATAGAACACTGGGGAATATACTGTTTGATTTCTGTCATTGCCAAATGCCAAAAGAGACACGAGGGCGGGTCAATAAGTCATAAGGACATAAGAAGAGCCATGCTGAATCGGGCCTCAGCCCATCTAGTCCAGCATTCTGTGTCACACAGGGGCCCACTAGTTGTACACAGGGATCTCTAGCAGAAGGGAGGGCAAAACCCTCACCTGCTCCCGACCCCCACAACCAGTGCCCGGGAAAATCCTGCCTGCCTCCATCAACACAGAGGTGGCACTTGGATGTCCATTTCAGTAGCTACTGATTCCCTTGGTATCCATGAATCTGTCTAATCCTGCCTTGAAGCTGTCCAGGCTGACCGCTGTCACAACCTCCTCTGGAAGTGAGTTCCATAACCCAGTGTTTCTCAACCAGTGTGCCGGCACACTAGTGTGCCGTGAGCGATCATCAGGTGTGCCGGAGAACCAGCCTCCAATCTGCCATGACTCCCACCATGACTCTCGCCCTCGCTCGCTGAAGCCGCGTGGAGGAGGACCCCGCCCACTGAAGCCCATCCACGCTCATGCTCCTCCTCTGTGGGAGAGATGAAGCCGGGGGGGGGCACTCACCCAGCTTCAGCACTCACAGCCAGCCTTGAGGAGCAGTGCCAAGCCAGCAGTGGCAGAGCCAGCACAATGCTGGCTTGGCACTGCCCCTCAAGGCTGGCGGCTGTGGGAGAACTGAAGCCGGGGAGGGGGGCGGGGCATGGCACAGCCTGGCTTCTCCCCTCCCCAGCTTCGGCACTCCCAGCAGCTGCTCCCAGCAGGCCACCATCCCCAGCCGTTGTTTACAGTGTTAGAGTGTCATTTTGGTTGGTGGTGTGCCCCCGGATTTTTTTAATGTTAAAAGTGTGCCGCGGCTCAAAAAAGGTTGGGAAACACTGCCATAACCCAATGACCCTCTGGGTGAAGAAATATTTCCCTTTATTAGTCCTAACTTTCCTACCTTGGAGCTTCAGGGAGTGCCCTCTAGTCCTAGTGTTTTGTGACAAAGAAAATATTTTTCTTTATTCACCTTTTCTATCCCATGCATGATTTTATACACTTCGATCAAGTCACCTCTTAGACTCAGTCTTTCAAGGCTGAAAAGACCAAGGCGTTGCAACCTGATTCGTAAGGGAGCCGCTCCATCCCTTGGATCATTCTTGTTGCCCTTCTTTGTACCTTTTCCAGTTCCGTTATATCCTTCTTGAGGTGCGGTGACCAGAATTGTACACAGTACTCCAGATGTGGCCTCACCATAAATTTGTAGAGAGGCAATACAACATTTGCTGACCTATTTTCGATTCCCTTCCTAGAACATAAGAACATAAGAAGAGCCATGCTGAATCGGACCTCAGCCCATCTAGTCCAGCATTCTGTATCACACAGTGGCCCACCAGTTGTACACGGGGATCTCGAGCAGAAGGGAGGGCAAAACCCTGACCTGCTCCCGACCCCCACAACCAGTACCCAGGGAAATCCTGCCTACCTCAACCTACTCCGAGGTTCCACTTGAATGTCCTTGTCAGTGACTACCGATACACTTGGTATCCATGAATCTGTCTAATCCTGCCTTGAAGCTGTCCAGGCTGACAGCTGTCACAACCTCTTCTGGAAGTGAGTTCCATAACCCAACGACCCTCTGGGTGAAGAAATATTTCCCTTTATTAGTCCTAATTTTCCTACCTTGGAGCTTCAGGGAGTGCCCCCTAGTCCTAGTGTTTTGTGACAAAGAAAATAATTTTTCTTTATTCACCTTTTCTATCCCATGCATGATTTTATACACTTCGATCAAGTCACCTTCCTGATCATGCCAAGCATAGAATTTGCTTTTTTCGCTGCTGCTGCACACTGGGTTGACATCTTCATTGAGCTGTCCACCAAAACCCCAAGATCCCTTTCCTGGTTTGTCTCAGAAAGCTTTGATCCCGTCAGTTGATAAGTGTATTTGGGGTTCTTTGCCCCGATGTGCATGACTTTACACTTGTTTAGGTTAAAATGCATTTGCCACTTTGTTGCCCATTCACTCAATTTCGAGAGATCTTTCTGGAGCTCTTTACAATCAGTTTCAAAAGTCCGTGACTTTTTGAATGAAACACAGGTTTTTGGATTTAAAAAAATCATTTTATTTTTCAACATAAATCTCCTTTGAGCTCTATACACTTTGTCCAATGTTTCTCCAATTTTTTTATCCCTTCCCAAAATATAAGATTTGGTGAGGTCATCAAAATAGGTATTTGTTTGCGAGATGATTTCATCGTTGGAGTCAAATCTCTTTCCGCCGAGCCATTTCTTCAGTTTTGGAAACAAGAAATAGTCACTCGGGGCTAAATCCGCAGAATAGGACGGATGAGGGAGCAATTCGTATCCCAATTAATCGATTGTTGTCATGGCAACTGCCCATGTGTGCACCCTTGCATTGTCCTAGTGCAAAAGAACTTTTTTCTTGGCCGAATGCGGTCGTTTTTTTCAAATCCTCATTAAATCGACCAAATAAGTTGGCATAATATTCGCCATTGATTGTTTTACCCTTTTGAAGGTAGCCAATGTGGATTATACCGCGTGCATCCCAAAAAACAGTCACCATGACTTTATTGGCTGACAAACCCACCTTGGCCTTCTTTGGCGCTGATTCACCCCGAGAAAACCACTGTTTTGACTGCTGTTTGGTCTTTGGTGTGTTCTGGTGGATCCACGTTTCGTCCACGGTTATGAAACGGCACGAAAACTCGTCCATATTGCAGTTGAACAATGCCAAACACTCGTGCGAAATTGTCACACGATTGTGTTTGTTGTCGATTGTGAGCAAACGCAGCACCCATCTTGCGGAAAGCTTTCTCATACCCAAGTGATCATTTAAAATTGAAAACACGGAGCCATGTGAGATGCCTATGGCTTCCACAATCTCTCGCACTTTCAATCTCCAATCAGCCAACACCATATTGTGATTTTTTTTCAATTGTTTGGGTGTAGAGACCTCAACTGGGCGTCCAGAACGTTTGACATCTTCCGTGCTTGTACGGCCACAACAAAATTCAGTAAACCACTTTTTTACCATTGAAATTGATGGTGCAGAGTCCCAATAGTATTTATCAAGCTTAGCCTTGGTTTGAGTGATGGTTTTTCCGCATAAATAATGCTTAATGAGCACACAAAATTCACTTTTTCCCATTTTCTCCTCAAACCATGTGGTAGTCTGCTATCAATGAGTGTCAAACACAAACTAAATGATGCAGCTTGTTCAAATTTTGACAGGAGTCAACTGACAGATGCCTGTTGACAGGAGCAGTGTTGCCCTTTCAGTTAAGAGGCGGAAAATTCAAAAAGTCACTGACTTACTGACCCGCCCTCGTATAATAATTCCTATATCTAAAGGTAGGAATTATATATTCTGAGTGTATTTTGAAGTATCATAGAATAGAGGCCTGGGAAAGTGAAATTTCATAAATTTAGGATGCATTTATACTAGGCCTGGGCAAACTTGGGCCCTCCCAAGTATTTTGGACTGTAACTCCCACATTTGGCTGTTAGGAATTGTGGGAGTTGAAGTCCAAAATATTTGGAAGGTCCAAGTTTGTCCATGCCTGATTTATGGTCTTTTAAAGACATTTAAAAGTGGTGTCACTACACACTATAGAACTAATGCAGTTTGGCACCACTTTAACTGCCATGGTTCAATAATAATAATAATAATAATAATAAACTTTATTTATATCTCACTCCATCTCCCCAAGGGGACTTGGAGTGGCTTAGAAAAATGTGAACAATGCAAACAATAAACAGTATTATTTATTTATTATTTTTGGCATTTCTATCCCATCACCTCTCTACCCCCGAAGGTAGCTCTCTCCCCCCAAGGAGACTCAGGGCAGCTTCCAAAGTAAAAATGGCAAACATTCAATACCAGTACAAAACATAATAGACAATTAAAAGTAAATAAGTGAAAAAATATATTAAAAGTAGGATAAGACTGTGTGAATTCTACAATATAATTGTATCCTACGTTTATGGCACTTTTTTTTCCCCAGGCCTCTGTTCTGTGATACTACAAAAGACACTAAGAATATACAGTATGTGGCCCTACTTCCATGTACAGGTAGTTCCCGAGTTACAAACAACTGAATTACAAACGACTCCTTGTTAAGAACGGGTCTGAGGCAATACAAAGTGAGATAAATCTACCCCTCGGAAGGGAAAGAGTTATCATGAGGGAAAGGTGTCTCTACTGAAGCTTTATTATCAATCCTTGTTTCCATAACAAGGCTCCCTCCCCCCAAATCCAATGATCACAGGGACAGAAAGTGAGGTGAAATCTTCTCAACAGGGGCACAGACAGCACTGAATTTTTTTTCAAGGAGTGGTGATTTTAATGAGTACGGAAAACAATGTGTATTTAGGTATAAACTTAGCCTATTGCCTCCTTTTCACAGTGAATACATATTTAAAATTTTAAAGGAAATGAAGGTTGAATTTTAATTAATTGAAGCCTTTTTAAGCATTATATGCTATTTGAAATACTTTCTGCAGCTGGTGCCATTTTAAATTTCAGGAGGATGGAATCAGACAAGTTCTTGAGGAGATGAAAGCATTATATGAACAGAACCAAAGTGATGTGTAAGTTCTTTCAGTAAAATAAATAACACAGCTAAGTAATAAGTATTGTAGCTCTTCATGCAGAAAGTTGTTCCACAAGCCCTCAAGGCCTTCTCCTGTTTCGGTTTAATGTGTGAGGAATTAATAAACCATAGTCCAATGAGTGAAATCAAAGCCTGTGTGTCAGTTGCACATAAGTTGGACCCTACAGTGGTGCATATTTATGCTATCCTATAAGTGTATAACAGTGGTTCCCAAAGTGGGCATTACCCCCCCCCCCCGGTGGGCGGTGGGGCGATCTAGGAGGGCGCTGGAAGGCCAAGGAGAATTTGGGGGGCGCTGAACCCCTGTAAGGGGGCGGTGGGGGCGGTGGCGTGAGCCAGGCGACAGGCTACCATCCATTTCTGTGTGTCTCTCTCTCTTCTTCCCTCCTGCTCCCTCCTCCTCTCGCCAAGCAAGGGATAATAATAATAATAATACCTTTGGGGTTCCCTTCCTACTGGTTGAGTCTTATAACAATAATAATAATGTCCTTCAACATATTTAGTGGAACATGGATTCAGTGCGGTAACCAATTTATTAGCAAAAAAGAAACCGATTGCAAAATAGTCAATTGTGATGATTTGAGATTACTGCTGATGAAAATAGAGCCGAGGATTACTAGATTGGTAGCAGAATACCAGGCTCATCCTTCTCATTAAGATGATTTCGAATGTTTTAACTTTTTTGTATTACCTTTCTATTCTAAGTTGAATAAATAGTTTCATAATTTCAAACTTCAATGTTTCTAATTTACAACTTTCTTTATTATATTTTACGAAAAATTGTCACGATCACGGACCTGGCGGGCCCCTTAATCACACACACAGAGACGTACTGAAGGCTAACTAGTTTATTGAGTATATAAACAGTTCCAAAGAGTAAATAGTCCAATAATATGAAAGTGTCCAAAAGGTAATAAGCAAGGTAGTCCAAAGTAACGTAGCAAAGAAGCTGGAAGCGTGGCAAAGCTCCGCAATCCAATGCGGATCAGGAACCAGGGCAAGGCTCCGCAAACCAATGCGGATCAGGAAACAGGACAAGGCTCCGCAAACCAATGCGGTTCAGGAAACAGGACAAGGCTCCGCAAACCAATGCGGTTCAGGAACAAAGCAAATGCAAGGCAAGGCTTGATGACCACGGCTGGCTGGTGGTCCCACTCCGCTTCACGCCTGTTCAGGAAAGACGTGGCCGGAGAACTGAGGATGCGTTCCCACAGACCCTATACTTAATCCGTCGGCCGAGGTCCGCGACGCTCTAGGCTCCTTCGTCTCCAATCTCTGCTCACGGACCTCGGTCGGTCTAGGACCCTCGACCAAGCCCTCCTGCTAGACTCGATGTCTCGTCTCCTATCGAAGGAGCGACCTTGCCTCTCGGCAGCTGTGTCGCTATCTTCCTGAGAACTTTCCTCCCTGGCACTTTCCCACTCGGATTCGTCCATGTTTACATTCTCGGGCTCCTGGGAATTCCTCCCCCCGGGGTGTTCATAACTCCCTTCGCTGCTTCCCATCTCCACCTGGTGATCAGAATCTAAGCTGGGCCCAAAGCACATTTCATCCTATGCCAAGCTCTCTGTGGAGACTGCGGCCCACCCGAAGGGCCCTGTGCTTCACCCCAGTCATCTAGCTCATCCTCCGAATCCACCTCTGCTGCTGCAGGCCCTAATGCTAAAGGAACCCCAGGACCTATTCCTTGCCCTCCAGGCACGAACGAGAACTGCTGTGCTACAAAAATGTAGAAATATTAATACATATATCTTTCTGTTTAATTGCTATTAAATTTAAAAAAATTAATTTCTAGGGGGGCAGTGAGTAAATTTTTTTCTGGAAAGGGGGTAGGCCAAAAAAGTTTGGGAACCACTGGTGTATAGGATATTGCCTTGACAGCTCACTGTGTAGCTAAAACCTTAAGAATAGCTAATTCTGAAGAATAGGAAAGGTTTCGTTTGAAAAAAACCCCCACACATTTGTTCCATTAAGATAAAAACTGAAAAGAAAATAGCATATAGTCTAACATATTGAACTTTGAAATAATGTAATGTAGAATGTTTTGATACAACATTAATAACATAGGGTTGCGGTGAGTTTTCTGGGCTGTACGGCCATGTTCCAGAAGCATTATTTCCTGGCAAAATATCAGAAGCATTCCAGACATTTCGCCAGGAGATAATGCTTCTGGAACATGGCCATACAGCTTGGAAAACTCGCAGCAATCCAGTGATTCCAGCCATGAAAGCCTTTGACAGCACATTAATAACATAAATTGCATTTCCCCCCAATTAAGTCTGATTTCAGTACAAATTATGAAACGTTTAGAAATCATTTCAAATGAATTGCTAACTAGTCTGACTGTGAAAGTTTGATCCTGACTGAAAATTAAATGAGGCAGAAATTCACTTGTTGCCTATAGAAAATTCACAGGTGCAAAAGCTTTGACTTAGTTTAATGGCTGTTCTCTTCCCCTTTATCCTCTGACATGTTTTGTTTGAGGAAGGATAGAGTTTGTTTGTGACTTCACAAATGATTGGTTGCATATATATATACACATACATTTTACTTTCCAAGGGTGTAATACAGCTTGTGCTTCTGTCATTAGAAATGAAGCTAAATCCGGACACAACGAGTTGATCCCAACGATCAAATTTCGCCATTGCTCTCTGTTGAGAAATCGACGATGCGTTCTAGCCTATCTGTAAGTTTATAAAGGGCATCTGTGATATCACTCTGTCACAAATGATGTCACATTCACTTCCGGGACTTAATTTTCAGACTTTTTTCTCAGTTGCTGGAATGGCAAGGACGTCGTTGTTTGCTTTTCACACCACCTAGTAAGCCATGCTATGTAAATTAATATAGTTTTGACCGAATCCAGAAAATGAGTTCCAGTGTTTAATCCTATTTGAATATAATTTAAATTGTATATTCTGTTGTTTTTGTGTTGGTTGGTTATGGTATCTTTTTATAGAGAGAAATAAATGAATTAGTAAATACACAAATAATTTGTTCGGCTTAGATACATCATAGCCGTAGTCGATCATTGATGCCTTTGAATGCTTCATGCATTTCAGTTAAGTGTGTAAGTCTAATCCCTAAGTCTATATCATTTTACATCAGAAAACCTTCCTCTCTGCAGAACTAATGATTATGTTACCTAAGACTCCAATTGTTACATTATGCGATGGGAAGTCAAGTTATCTATGTTTCTAATTATGAATACATTGTGGGTGTTGCCTTTCCCCCCCACCAGATATGACCGCCTACTTCGCATCCGGGCGCTTAGGTGGGAATATGGGAGTGTCCTGCCAAACGCTGTCAGATTTCAGATGTCAGCTGATGAAGTAAGCCAGTCAGATGTGAACTATAAATCATTTACTTACTAAATCTAAATTGACCAATATTTGTAAAAGAACGTCTTAGTGTGGTTCATAATGAATTTTGTTATCCCAGTTCTTTGCTATACAGCAAATAGTGCATATGTTTAGAAGTGTTTTAAAATTATAAAAATTTTAATCTTAAATTTTAATCTTTGATTTTGGCCCTGTTCACGGTGATTATCTTTAGTGTCTTAATGTTTTGATTTCATATTGAGCGTTGTTTTATTTACATTAGTTTTGTATTTTAAGTTATTTTATTTTTTGATTTTATGTTGTGCTCTTGTGTTATATTGTGTTTACTGTATTGAGGGGCGTGGCCTCATGTAAGCTGCCCCAAGTCCCCTTGGGAAGATGGTGACGGGGTACAAATAAAATTTATTATTAATTCAGAGCCAGTAACTCTTGCTGATCTATTGCAAATTATCCAGCAATCCTATTGTACTTTTTGTCCCCTAATGCCTTTACAGCTCCTCCAGGTTCACAGGAAATGAACCGATAGGTGAATTTAGCATCCTCTAAAGCAGGGCTGTCCAACTTCTACTGGACTGGGGGCCTGATTTCCGGTCAGCACCCTCCTGAAAATATGGAATAAAAATAAAAAGTTGTTTCATGTTAAAGTTCCATTGTGGGTCTCCCCCCTCGAGGCGCTCCAAATAAAAAAAACTGAAAATGATAATTGGCTAATATATAGAAACCTTTTGAAAAAAGCAGGGACGAATATAATTTTAAAAAAACAGGAGGAATTACTGCCCTTAACGTTAAACTGGTTCCAGTATAATCAAATGGAGCAAAGGTTCAAAATGGATGGGAAAACCGGATGGGAATGGACACCGACTAGAGGGGAGAAATTATGGTTGAATACAGATAAGAAAACGGTGAGAGCAGTTTATAATTTCTTGATGGATTGTGAAAAAGAAAGAAAACCACTCCATGAATATAAGAAAAAATGGGAAGCCAATCTTGGACATCAAATATCGCAAGAAGATTGGGACAAAATATGGAGAATTAAGCAAAAATATACATATGCTTATAATTTAAGGGAAAACGTGTATAAAACCATTTATAGGTGGTATATAACTCCCAGTCAATTGGGGAAGATAGACAAGACTGGGTCCAACCGCTGCTGGAAATGCAGGACGGAAAAGGGGACCTATTTTCACCAATTCTGGTCTTGCAAAGTGGTGGAAAAATTTTGGAATATGGTCCATAAGAATGTCTCTGCAATCTTGAATTTGAATGGGGGGGAAGAAACCAGAACTCTACTTATTAAATATTTCAGGACCAAACATCAAAAAGGACTCCGAAAAACTGTTAACGTATCTGACGGCCGCAGCTAGAATCACGCTGGCGAGGCACTGGAAATCTCCCAAAGTCCCAGAAGAAGGAGAATGGCTTAATAAAGTGCTAGAAATAGCGGAGATGGATAAACTTACTCACCTGCTCCGGGATAGCTCCACAAGAAGATTTCAACAAACATGGCTACCCTTTATAGAATTTATTAAAAAAGGAAAAAACATTGATTTAAAAGGCTTTGATTTATAATGTAAGATACTGACCCAAAAAGGGGGAAGCTACAGACTAAAAAATGGGACGTTAGGGTGCTTGAAGTTTCTGAGATGTGAAGTCACTCTGTACATGTTTTAAACTGTGTGGTGTGTATGTATGTCTCCCTCACCCTCGATCCCGACCCATCTCACTTCCCAGCCCCTACCCCTCTCCCCCTTACCTTTATGATTTGTTATATGTCGATTTGTGAATAAAGTATTTTTAAAAAAAATTATTATTAATTCAGAGCCAGTAACTCTTGCTGATCTATTGCAAATTATCCAGCAATCCTATTGTACTTTTTGTCCCCTAATACCTTTACAGCTCCTCCAGGTTCACAGGAAATGAACCGATAGGTGAATTTAGCATCCTCTAAAGCAGGGCTGTCCAACTTCTACTGGACTGGGGGCCTGATTTCCGGTCACTGATCACCTGGGGGGCCTAAGGGTCTGCCTCTGCCCCCGGCCCCGCCCCTGCCCAGCTCTGGCCCCGCCCCCTCCCCCAGCTCCACCCCCTCCCTGCCCCTCCCCCGGCTCAATATGCCCAAATGTGAACACTGGTGGATTTGGGGGAAAATAGACCTTGACATTTGGGAGTTGTAGTTGCTGGGATTGGTAGTTCGCCTACAATCAAAGAGCATTCTAAACCCCACCAATGATGGAATTAACCAATCTTGGCACACAGAACTCCCATGACCAACAGGAAATATGGAAGGCTTTGGTGGGCATTGACCTTGAGTTGTGGAGTTGTAGTTCGCCTCCATCCAGAGAGCACTGTGGACTCAAATAATGATGGATCTGGACCAAACTTGGCATGAATATTCCATATGCCCAAATATGAACACAGATGGAGTTTGGGGGAAATAGACCTTGACCCTTGTCCCGGTTTACTGCCAAGGAGAGGAGGAGGCAGGGGAAGCAAGTCCCCCTCCCTCTCCTCTCCCTGGATGTAAACCGGGACAAGGGTCGGGTTATTTCTTAGTGGGGAAGAGGCCGCCCGCACGGCAGCCCTATCCCCACTAAAATATAAGCCGACCCAGGCTTGGGTCGGCTTATATCTTAGGGGAAAGGGCTGTCGTGGGCCCCTTCCCCCGCTAAGAAATAACCCGGCCCAGGCTTGGGTCGGCTTATATCTTAGCGGGGAAAGGGCTGCCGTGCGGGGGGCGCCTTCCCGCTAAGAAATAACCCGGCCCAGGCTTGGGTCGGCTTATATCTTAGCGGGGAAAGGGCTGCCGTGCGGGCGGCCCCTTCCCGCTAAGAAAACCCCGGCCCAGGCTAGGGTCGGGCTTATATCTTAGCGGGGAAGGGCTGCCGTGCGGGCGGCCCCTTCCCCGCTAAGAAATAACCCAACCCAAGCCTGGGTCGGCTTATATTTTAGCCATGAAGACGCTGGCCGCGGCCAGCCTCTTCTTGGCTAAGATATCAGCCGACTGCAGCCCAATCCAACCTGTGTTTCCCTTAACACGGGTTGGATTGTGAGCTCGCAGGGGGGAAGGGTGGAATCGATGTCTCCCTTCCCCCCTGCCAGGTCAGAATCTAACCCGTGTTAAGGTGAACACGGGTTGGATTGGGACCTCTCAGGGGCAAAGGGTGGCATCGATGCCTCCCTTAACCCCTGCGAGTTCCCAATCGGAGGAATTTCCTCCTGTTCTCCAGGCTCTCCCTCCGCTTCTGAGAGACAGCCTGGGAAACAGGAGGAAATTCCTCCGAATCAAGGCCCCGAGCTGCTTCCAAAGCGCGCTTTGGAAGCAGCCCGGGGCCGAGTTTCCTCCTGTTTCCCAGGCCTGGGTCGGCTTATATCTTAGCGGGGAAGGGGCCGCCCGCACGGCAGCCCTTTCCCCGCTAAGATATAAGCCGACCCAAGCCTGGGCCGGGTTATTTCTTAGCGGGAAAGGGGCCACCCGCACGGCAGCCCTTTCCCCGCTAAGATATAAGCTGACCCAAGCCTGGGTCGGGTTATTTCTTAGCGGGGAGGGCCGCCCGCCGGCAGCCCTTTCCCGCTAAGATATGCTCGACCCAAGCCTGGGTCGGGTTATATCTTAGCGGGAAAGGGGCCGCCCGCACGGCAGCCCTTTCCCCGCTAAGATATAAGCCGACCCAAGCCTGGGCCGGGTTATTTCTTAGCGGGGAAGGGGCCGCTCGCAGAGAGAGGAGGAGGAGGGGAACGCGAGTCCCCCGCTTGCACCTCTCCTTGAGAATAAACCGGGGCAAGGGTCCCGGTTTATTCCCAGAGGGAGGAGGAGGAGGGGGATGCGACTCCCCCACCTCCTCCACTCCCTGGGAGGAAACCGGGACAAGGGTCCCAATTTACTCCCAGGGAGAAGAGGAGGGGGATGCCTGTTGTCTCCTTCCCCTGAAGGCTCTCCTCCTTCTCCCTGGGCGCGCCGCTGCTCGGAACCCGAACGGCGGTGCGGGGAGAGGAAGGAGGAGGGGCTAAGGAGGTGGAGCTGGCTCCCTTCTCCCTGCCCTGCCACCTCCTCCCCTCCCTCCCCCCCCCCCGCCGCTGCGAACTGGATCGCAGCGGCGGCGCGCAGAGAGAGACGGAGGGGGCGGTGCAGGGAGGAGCGGGCTCCCTCCCTCCTCCCTGCCCCGCCTTCTCCCGCCCCCCCGCCCCCCGGCCACCATTTTTTTTGAAAAAATATTTTTTTTAAAAAATATTTATTTAAAAGAAATATTTATTTTTTTAAAGAATTCTTTCAGGAGGGTAGCGGGGGCCGTGTCCAACAGGCTGGGGGGCCATATACGGCCCGCGGGCCATCGGTTGGACAGCCCTGCTCTAAAGCAGGGCTGCCCAGGAAGTCGATCGCGATCGGCCAGTCGATCACAGGACCGAAGGAAGTCGATTGCACCCGGACGGGGTGCTTCTCAGAGGGGCAGAGCCATGCAGCGCCAAGCCCCGCCCCCCAACTTCAGCACTCCCAGCAGCTGCTCCAGTCTTGAGTAGGGCAGGGCCAAGCCAGCCTTGTGCTAGCTATGCCACCACTGGCTTGGCTCTGCCCTCCTCAAGGCTGGAGCAGCTGCTGCTAGAGCGGAAGCCAGAGGGGGCGGAGCCAGGCCGCACCAAGCCCCGCCCCCTTCCCGGCTTCAGCACTCCCCGCATCTGCTCCAGCCTTGAGGAGGGCAGGGGCAAGCCAGCCTTGTGCTAGCTATGCCACCACTGGCTTGGTTCTGCCCTCCTCAAGGCTGGAGCAGCTGCGGGGAGTGCTGAAGCCAGAGGGGGCGGAGCCAGGCCGTGCCAAGCCCCGCCCCCTCCCCTGCTCCACCCTGCTTCTCTCGCCCGGAAGCAAACGTGGACGGTGCGCAGCGCGGGAGGCGCGCGGGCGGAAGGTGGATCTTTCTGACTTGGTTTTATTATAAGTAGGTCGCATGCTGAAAAAATGTGGGCACCCCTGCTCTAAAGCCTGATACAGAACTCTCTGCAGTACAGAGAAGCTTCTCATCTGTTCCTTTTTTTGTTTTTGATATGTTGCCAGCTTTTAATAGTTTGAAAACAATCTTTGGGATTAATTACAAATACATCTTGCAACTCCAGATGCTGTGGTTCAATCAGTACAAAAAATCTTTGGCTACCTACATGAGATCATTAGGAGGAGGAGATGGGCTGGACCTGACACAGGACATCAAACCCCCCAAAAGCTTGTACATTGAAGTAAGTAAAACTAAAAATCCACCGTGATTTATTTTCTCTAAGGCCCCTTCCACCATCTGAATCAAATCCCACATCATCTGCTTTAACCTGGGATATATGGCAGTATGGACTTAGATATTCCAGTTCAAAGCAGATAGTGTGGGTTATTCTGCCTTGATATTCTGGGTTTATATGATTGTGTGATAGGGCCCTTGGAGTAGACGTTCGCAAGTAAACAAGCCTAAATATTTTTCAAAAAATGTTTTGATAATTTTTTTTCTCATAAAGGCGCTGTGGATAATTTAGCAATATTTTCCATATTGAAGTATGATAAAAGGGACGAATGAGAGATAAATTTAGCTTATTAAATTGTGAATTTTATTTTTACAGAAAGAAGATAAAAATGTCTTACCTCAAGTTGTCTTTCTTCAGATTTATGCTGACACACTTAAGTTGTAACCAGCCTACAGCTGATTAATTTTTTTCTCCTTCAGGTTCGATGTTTAAAAGATTATGGGGAATTTGAAATTGATGATGGCACCACAATTCTGCTAAAGAAGAACAGCCAGGTATTTCTGACAAGCTAGTTGGTTGGCTTCTGGGATCATGCCTTTCTGTATATCAGCATTGGTTCCTACTGTGTTTGTGTGGAGTCAGCTATATATATGCAACATTATCTAGATCCCACAATAAATGTTAGGTTCCCCTTCACACCCCTTTCCCCCTCCATAGCTGTATATGATAACGGCTCCTCCGTCAGCTTGTTTCCTCCACTTTGAAAGCCTTCTATTGAAAGGCAGCTGCATGCGTCAGTAACTCTTGACACACATCGGAGCAGTGGTTCCCAACCTGTGGTCCGCAAGAACTAAAATACGGTCCGCGGTCTAACCATTACTACACCATTGCAATGAGAGTGACTGGTCTCGCCAAACCCTCTTATAGTGCCGAGGCTTATTAAATATGGTTTTCTGTGGATGAGCAGATGGCGATTACTGGATGGCACATGTTCTGTATCAGAAACAAGAGATGATGTGGTCTGTCCAATGCAAGTTTCTGAATCGGCACCCCAAATAACCAAACCAAATCTAAAGTTAACCTAAAACTTATTTGCAGCCCTTTTGGTACTAATGTTGGAGAGTGATCCCTGGTGAAAATAAAGGTTGGGAACCACTGCATTCGAGGGAGAGAAGAGGAGGAAATAGTGCTAATGGAGAATTAGCAGCATGCTGAGAAAAGGTAGAAAAACATCAAGGAAGTGAAACTGACCCTTCAATATTCCTTTAGTGCCAGAATTCATTGGAGGTTTTCAGCATGTTATGCATGTCTTGCACAATCTGCCATGGTCCTGTTTTCTATCATCTCTAAAGATCTTGTCAAAAACTGGATACATTTGGATTTTTTTAAAAAAAGTACTGTATGTTAATGGATGTAATTCAAATGCATTGTTTTAGTTATACAGAGAATAGCACAACATAGAGATTTTTTGTATTACAGTGGCTTGCGCATCATGATAGCCGTATTTAAGAAAATAGTGCAGATGTGGATTAGCCAATAAGCTTGGACCTGGATCAGTTTGACCAAGCAGCAGAAAAGTTCCCTAGGCAACTCCTCCAGAAAGAGCCCTGCTGGGAACTTGCTTTTCCCAGAAGCACTTGCATGGGGCAGGCATTGGGAAGTCTGAGTTCCTCTCAGAGTATGATAGGTGTTGAAATTTATTTATTTATTTAAAACTTTTGTACCCCGACCTTCTCACCTCTATTGAGGAACTCAGACTGGCATAACAGCAAAGATTCAATGCTATACAATTTAAAAACAACTAGAACAACATATTAAAATGCATAAAAACCCAGCATAAAACCACATCGCCATTAAAACAATTCCACTCAATCTGTAAACATGGTCATGCATTCAGATAATAGCCAATCTCAGCCTATTCTGGGAAGTCTTGGTTCCATATCCAGGTCTTCACCAGCCTCCTAAAGGACAACAGAGAGGGGGCAGATCTAGCTTCACTTGGGAGAGAGTTCCACAGCCGAGGGGCGACCACAGAGAAGGCCTGTCTCTCGTCCCCACCAGCCACGCTTGCGAAGCCGGCGGGACTGAGAGCAGAGCCTCTCCGGAGGATCTTGATGGTTCATAGGGGAGAATCCGTTCGGACAGGTAAACTGGGCCAGAACCGTATAGGGTTTTGTAGGTTAAAACCAGCACTTTGAATTGTGCCCGGAAGCTAATTGGCAGCCAGTGGAGCTGGCGCAGCAAGGGAGTTGTATGCTCCCTGTGCCCTGCTCCTGTTAGTAACCTGGCTGCCGAACATTGGACTACTTGCAGCTTCCGAGCAGTTTTCAGAGGCAACCCCACGTAGAGAGCGTTGCAGTAGTCTATTCGGGATGTAACCAGAGCGTGAGTTTTTATCTCTCTATTTCTCAGCCAATAAATTATGGCTTGGTTGTGTCCATGTTCTGATTGGCTGAGAATGGGCACAACTTTGTGGTTTGTCTTATTTTTTAAAATGTTATGGTAAAAACGTACAATAATTCTTAAAAATCAGTAAATTGTTGAATTATGCTGAAACTTGGCAGTTGTAAATGGAGTCTAAAACTGAGGTAGGTTTCATGCAGATAGGCCTTTAAATGACTGAGGATTGAGTCTTTAAAGCAGTTGTTCCCAACATTTTTTTGACCAGGGACCACTCTCCAAAATTAGTACCAAAAGGGTTACGGAACAGATTTTGGTCAACTTTAGATTTGGTTTGGTTATTTGGGGTGCTGATTCAGAAAACTGCATTGGATAGACCACGTCAGCTCTAGCTTCTGATACAGAACATATGCTACCCAGTTGTCGCCATCTGCTGACAGAACAAGATTACAGTTGGTACACAGACACCCCCAAGACCCACTCTACAGCCCACATAAAACCATATGTAATAATCAAGAGCTGATGTGGTCCATCCAAGGAGGTGAGGCTGGTCAACGACAGGGAAGGAGTGGCAGGCAGCGCGAAAGGAGTGGATCAGAAATATGAGAATTTGTAGTATTTTCACACCCCTCTGGCTTAAAGACCACACTTGGCACATCGATTTTTTAGTCCTCCACGGCCCACAGGTTAAGAACCACTGCTTTAAAGTTTTCCATGGTAGGCAATGGGCCGAATCAAAATGATAACACTCCTCCCGATTCAAGTAACTTTTCGATAAACAGTCAAAAAATGGACCCCGAAACGGCGAGCCTTTTGGCCGAATTGCACAAGCCTACTAGTCAGTGCAATTTGTGTCCCAAATAACCACGGGAAGAGGCCTAAAAATCAAGACGAGAAAACATTTTTTGGGGTTTTGTTATTTATATAATTTCTCAAGATTTGAAAACCGTTTCTTTTTCTTCCCTTCAGCATTTTCTACCACGCTGGAAATGTGAACAGTTAATCAGGCAAGGGATTTTGGAGCATGTCCTATCATAAACTCGATGCCCATGAGACTTGATGAAAAGCCTTGTAGATTAATATTTTAACACATTTTAAAATAGGTGTAAGTAGCAAAATATCACAGTGCTTTCCCTTTTTTAGTAAGAAAGGATGAATGATAATGTGGTGAGAGCTGCATCAATACTTCATGATGAAAAGAAGATACAGAAAACCACTTTCAAGGATACTTGACTTGGAAATGTTTTTTAAAACTGCGGTCTTTGAATCCCAAAATCTTTCTGGGTATGAGCTTTGTGTTCACCAACAATAAAATCAACGTGCTTGATCCATGTCACTATTAAATAAAGCCAGAATATTTTCACCAGCATGTTGTTGCCTTAATTCCTTCAATTATGTACGGCCGCTGTTGTAAATATTAATCCTGTTAAAATATGCGATTTCTGTATTTATATTTGTCTGACTCTGTCCTGTCATTCCGCTCTTTGTTGTGTACTGTGCAAGGTTGAAAACAGGCTAAACAGGTTCATGCAGCGGAGGAGTCCTGAATTGTAAGTACAAGGAGAGGACAAACAAGTTCAAGAGTTGTGAGATTAGGAGGCGGCCAATTGTAATAACTATCCTTGAGTGTCCAGCTGAATTTTCCATCTCTAATATGGCACGGAGTCCATATTTCTGATCTCAAGTCTCCATTGGTTAGAGCAGGCATGGGAAAACTTGGGCCCTCCAGGTGTTTTTGGACTTCAACTCCCACAATTCCTAACAGCCTTGGGCCCTTTCCTTTCCCATGAGACCAGGCCTAGGCAAACTCGGGCCCTTGAGATGTTTTGGACTTCAACTCCCACCATTCCTAACAGCCTCAGGCCCTTTCCTTTTCCCCCTCAGCCGCTTAAGCGGCTGAGGGGGGAAAGGAAGGGGCCTGGGGCTGCTAGGAATGCTGGGAGTTGGGAGTCCAAAACCCCTGGAGGGCCCAAGTTGGCCCAATGCATGAGTTATCACAACTTACTAATTTGCATATGGTTCTGATTGGCCAACCTCAACATTCTAACATCTTTAAGCGGCTGAGGGGGAAAAGGAAGCGGCCTGAGGCTGCTAGGAATGCTGGGAGTTGGAGTCCAAAACCCTTGGAGGGCCCAAGTTGGCCCAATGCATGAGCTATCACAACTTACTAATTTGCATATGGTTCTGATTGGCCAACCTCAACATTCTAACATCCTTAAGCGGCTGAGGGGGGAAAGGAAGGGGCCTGGGGCTGTTAGGAATGCTGGGAGTTGAAGTCCAAAACACCTCAAGGGCCCAAGTTGGCCCAATGCATGAGCTATCACAACTTACTAATTTGCATATGGTTCTGGTTGGCCAGCCTCAACATTCAACCCTCCTTACGCGGCTGGGGGAGGAAGGTGCCTGGGGCTGCTAGGAATGCTGGGAGTTGGAGTCCAAAACACCTCGAGGGCCCAAGTTGGCCCAGGCTAGACTCACACTTGAACGTGTTTTTGCCATCACTATAAATCGACATTTCATAGAATCACAAAATCCAACGAGACAGTATAAAGCAGTATAAATAGCATTTAATTAAAAAATCTTGTCAGGTTCTCTTTACCAAAAGCACACCAAAAAGTACTGCAGGCTCCTTTCAATTTTTACAGCAGATCTTCCCAAATAGTGGTGTCAAACCTGTGGCCTTCCGAGTGTTTTGGACTTCAACTCCCAGAATTCCTGGCCATTGGACAAGCTGGCTGTGGCTTCTGGGAGTTGAGAGGCCCAAACATCTGGAGGGCCACAAATTTGACACCTTTGATATAGAAGGATTTCAGAAATGACTATTACACAGGTGTAGAAAACTGTACATACATATATACACACACAATACAAACCAGTGTACAGACAAGTTTGGAAGGAGGGCAACAAGAATATTGCTTATTACAGAAACTATCAAGCAATCCCCAAACAGAACAGAATATTCTGCTTTTGGAGAACTCATCCAGAAGGCAGTAACATTTTAGCTTTTCCATTGGAAAAAATGAGATGTGTATTCACTGTACTGCTAATAAGCTTTGTCTCCAACTTCAAACTTCTCCCTGAGAATACCTTTTGTCTTTTATACTTCCCGGAAAAGTGTTTCCACCCCACCGAAGCTCCTTCACACAGTGTATTCTATGAGAACCCTGTTCATTAAAAGTGAGGCTTATTTTTCGAAGGTCGGAAATCTGTACAGAAACATTGGCCACCAAGTGTAATACTGTCTCTAACCAGTGATTGCCTTTTCCAGTTTAAAGCAACATAAAAGTAGATGAAATTCATTGAGATGCCAGGGTAATTTCTCCAATTAAGTTATTCAAGGAAACAATTTTTTCTTCCAGGGCTAAATTCCTGTTTTCAGTGTTCCTCTGCCTCTGTTCTGCCACCTGCAGAGTTTTCATCAGCTGTGCATTTTCCACATACAAATCTTTCAGCAACAGATTAGAATTGGCATTTTTTTCAAGCTGCAAAGTAGAACGAACAGCATTTTGTTAATCGCAACACAGTTACAGAAACCCATATGTGCAAACAAACATACACAGAATGGGCCCTTGATATCCCATTAGGTTTGTTTCCAGGATCTCATGACTATCCTCATCTGTGATGGCTCAAGTCCCATCTATTATATAAAGGAGGTCCCGTCATGGAACGACCGTCCTAGGCAGAGAAACCTTACAAGGCAGAGACACCAAACTTGGCAACAAAAATAGGCCTCAAGCAAGGTAGGTTTTTAGCAAAGAAACTTTCCCCCCCAAAACCTAGAAGGCCCCCAAAACGACGATACAAAAAAACCTACATTTCCCAGCGTCCTCCGCGGCTGCCAACTCATCTCCCGGCCTCTACATTCTGACAACATGATTGGCTGCCAATGAGGGAGTATTTGCATAACGCCTCTATTGGCCAGCCAACATGAACATTTCGACCCATAATAAACTGGCAGAGGAGGATAAGGCAAAGGCCTGAGGCAGTCGCCAACACAAACACCCAATTCACTTCCCACAGAAAATTTACACCCCTACAAATCACAGACCACGCCCAAAATTGACAGTAAGGCTTCATTAACTTGATTTCCCTGACTAGGCCTCAGCTCATGGGACATTGTGTATGGCCTGAATTGACAGTAAGGCTTCATTAACATGATTTTCCTGACTAGGCCTCAGCTCATGGGACATTGTGTATGGCCTGAATTGACAGTAAGGCTTCATTAACTTGATTTTCCTGACTAGGCCTCAGCTCATGGGACATTGTGTATGGCCTGAATTGAAGTAAGGCTTCATTAACTTGATTTTCCCGACTAGGCCTCAGCTCATGGGACATTGTGTATGGCCTGAAGTGACAGTAAGGCTTCATTTTCTTGATTTTCCTGACTAGGCCTCAGCTCATGGGACATTGTGTATGGCCTGAATTGACAGTAAGGCTTCATTAACTTGATTTTCCTGACTAGGCCTCAGCTCATGGGACATTGTGTATGGCCTGAATTGACAGTAAGGCTTCATTAACTTGATTTTCCTGACTAGGCCTCAGCTCATGGGACATTGTGTATGGCCTGAATTGACAGTAAGGCTTCATTAACTTGATTTTCCTGACTAGGCCTCAGCTCATGGGACATTGTGTATGGCCTGAATTGACAGTAAGGCTTCATTAACTTGATTTTCCTGACCAGGCCTCAGCTCATGGGACATTGTGTATGGCCTGAATTGACAGTAAGGCTTCATTAACTTTATTTTCCTGACTAGGCCTCAGCTCATGGGACATTGTGTATGGCCTGAATTGACAGTAAGGCTTCATTAACTTGATTTTCCTGACTAGGCCTCAGCTCATTGGACATTGTGTATGGCCTGAATTGACAGTAAGGCTTCATTAACTTGATTTTCCTGACTAGGCCTCAACTCATGGGACATTGTGTATGGCCTGAATTTACAGTAACCTACCTTGGCACACAGAGCCCCTATGACTCACGCTACATTCTAGTGCAGTTTGGAGGAGGGTGGACCATGAATGATGGGATTTGATGTACCTCCATGGATTATGGGATTTGTAGTACTTCCAAACCCTTCATTCCCCACAGACTACTGTGGCCCAGAACCAAGACCGATAAAGACCTAACTTGGCAAACAGTGCTCCCATGACCCACACTCCATCCAACTGCAGTTTAGAGGAGGACACACCATGGATGATGGGATTTCAAGTACCTCCACTCACTTCCAAAGCACCCCACCCACACAAGCATCAACCTCTACATCAACACAGCAGACGGAAAGACAAAACACATTGTATATCCACAAGCTATGCAGAACGCCAGCAACACCACACCGACAACTCCCCAGGACTTCAACATCCCACCCACCAGAACAACCCACAACGACACAGCCATGACCCCACCAAGACCATAAGTAACATCAATTCCAACCCTTACATACTCAGACTTTCTCGCATCTCCTAAATAGGGCACAGCAACGCGTGCCGGGTACAGCTAGTTATATATACAATAGAGCAGTGTTTCCCAACCTTTAATATTAAAAAAAATCCGGGGGCTCACCACCAACCAAAATGACACTCTAACACAGTAAAGAACGGCTGGGGGATGGTGGCGTGCTGGGAGTGCCGAAGCCGGGGGGAGGGGGGAGCCAGGCCGCGCCATGCCCCACCCCCTCCCCTGGCTTCAGCTCTCCCAGCCTTGAGGGGGCAGTGCCAAGCCAGCGGTGGCAGAGCCAGCACAATGCTGGCTTGGCACTGTCCCCTCAAGGCTGGAGAAGCTGTGGGAGAGCTGAAGCCGGGGAGGGGGCGGAGCCAGGCTGTGCCATGCCCTGCCCCCTCCCCCGGTTTCAGCACCCCACAGTTTTTCCAGCCTTGAGGGGCAGTGCAAGCGAGGGGTGGGAGTCATGGCCCTGTCCCTGCTCTCCGCCATGATTCCTGCCCCTCGCTCGCTGAAGCCGCGCGGAGGAGCATGAGCGGTGGACTGGCTTCAGTGGGCGGGGCTCCTCCGCACGGCTTCAGCGAGCGAGGGGCGAGAGTCATGGCGGATTGTAGGCTGGCTGGGGAAACGGCCGAAGGAGACGGCGCCCCGGCCCCTTCTTTTTCTTCGCCGCCGCCCGGGCCTTCCTCCCCCCCCCCCCCAAGCCGCAGGAGTTCTGTAGGAGGAGGGGGGAAAGAAGGGGGGCAGAGAGCTTTTCTCGCGGCACAGCTGGAGGTCCATCACGGCACACTACTGTGCCGTGTCACAGCGGTTGGGAAACACTGCAATAGAGTAGTAAAATGGTCTCCTATACAGAAGGGACAGAGAGTTTCATCTATGCCAGTGTTTCCCAAAGTGGGCGGTACCACCCCCTGGTGGGCGATGGGGCGATCCAAGCGGGCGCTCGGGCTCCGCTGCTCTCTGACTCACACCTCACATAGCGCCAACAGGGCTGGGCTGGGCCGGAAGTGCTCCACGCCAGAGTGGAATGGAAGGGAACTGGCCCAAACAGGTCTGCTCTACTGCACGGCCCTCCCGGAAACAGGGACCCGCGCGCTGAGGTTCCGGAGACAGAGTAGCAAACTTTATACATGACATCAGATAGATAAGAATCTAATTTCCCACGGCACACCTGATGATCTCTCATGGCACACTAGTGTCCCACGGCACACTGATTGGGAAACACTGTCCTAAAAACTGACAGATTTTCAAATCTACATACCGTGTTTCCCCGAAAGTAAGACAGCGTCTTACTTTCTTTTGACCCCCAAATCCCACTACGTTACCTTACTTTTCGAGGTACGTCTTATATTAGCGGCGGTACCTCGAAAGTAAGACAATAAGACTTACTGCGGGCGGCATGGCGTGGGTTTCCTGGCTGGGCGACGAGAGGCTCCCAGAGGGGCCTCAAAGGGCCGGAATCCTCCTCCTCTTCCTCCTCGCTGGCGCGGCCCGCCCTCCCTTCAGTGAAGGGAGGGGGCGGAACCGGCGAGAGGGAAAGGCGCCGGTGGAAGTCCCACCCCCAGGGCGACTCAGGCGCTTTTCGCCGCCGCCCCGCTCGGGGGTGGAGCGCGGGCGAGCGGGGCGGTGGCGGGGAAAGACACCTGAGTCGCCCTGCGGGCGGGACTTCCGCCGGCGCTTTCTTCCCGGCGGCGGCTCCGCCCTTCCTCCCTTCACTGAGGGAAAGGCGCCGCTGGGAGGAAGAGGATGGAAGGCGCCGCTGGAAGGAAGAGGAGGAAGAGGAGGAGGATTCCGGGCCCCTTTTGAGCCCCTCTGGGAGCCTCTCGTCGCCCAGCCAGGAAGCCACGCCATGCCGCCCGCAGTACATCTTACTTTCGGAGTACGGCTTATATAAGCCGACCCCTCTGACACCCCCGATACGTCTTACAATCGGGGTGTCATACTGGGAAACACGGTAGTTAGCGAACTACTATGGAAATGAGTAACATTTACCACTGCAAGCAGATCATGAAGTTACCCCTTACATGCTTTCCACACAAAACAACCAATCCCCGGCTTGCACAGACCTGCTCCTTAAGCTGAGCCATCTTTTCTTGAAGCAATAGCTGCTCATTCTTCAAGTCCATCTCCAGCTCCTCTGCCTTTTCTTCCATTCGTCTCTTTGTGTTCTCGTGCTCTTCCTGCACAAAGACAATACAAATCAGAGCAGCACTGGAATAAAAAAAAAGTGACATGAAACCCCAACACTTCCAGTTATTCTTTCACCTGCTTTTAAGCAAGGGACTGCATTTTTTCAAACAGCACTTGAAGCTGTTTGACACAACAAGACACCGAAGGCCTCTGAAGCCCTGGATAAATCTGCAAGCATGAATACTCAGCAGCATCATAGATTTATAGCACCCTCACGTATTTAAATACTCCGAGGGGCTTTCTGTATTACCAGGATACTTACATTGGAATTGGTCAACTCTGATAGGCCCTAAGAGCAGGTCTAGCCACTTATTCCTAGGACTCAGAACACTAAAAATCGTTGGAAATTACAACCTTCTTCAAGCTTCCTCTAATAATTTGTTTATCTATAATCCTGTTGATTACTTATTGTATGTAGGTTCTGGTATGCAGCTTTATTTCCTTGCTCTATGTTTTTCCTGCAGGAGGGGATGCAGACCATGTGATCTGCTCTGAGATGAGCACAGATAGGGTTGTCACCTGTCCCGTATTATACGGGCCGACTTGTATTTTCAGCTCCTGTCCCGTATTGACAGGAATTGTGGGAGCTAGGAATCCAAAACACCTGGAAGGACGGCGCAAGAACTGGGCTGTGTGGCTTTGTGTGTCTCTCTCTGAGGGGAAGGTGGCCATTTTGGGAGGGGGGCAGGGCACTTTCGGGAAAGGTGAGATTTTGCGCATGCGTGGGGGCAGGGCTTCCACCCATCCACCCATCCATCCCTGCTGCCTTCCTTCCTCTTTTGGCCAGGCCTCTCCACCATCCCCGCACGCCTCGCCCCTCCCTTGTGATGTCACCGCCCGCTCTCCTTCCCGCCCGCCCTCCGTCCTTGCGTGTGTGCAGTGGGCTCCCAGTGGGGTGGCGCTTGCGGCCTCTAAGGCAGAAAGGAAGCGACGGGCGGCAAGGAGAGAGAAGGGGTGCCCCTCCGGGGAGCGGGTGCCCCGTGAAGGGCATCCTCAAGAACCCCTCCACCATTCCGGCCTGGGCCCCAGGGCAGTGTGCACCACGAGAGCGAAAAGGGTGAGAAGCGGGCCCGGCAGATGGAGGCCTGGCCCAGTGCCGAAGGGTGAGCCAAAATTGAAACTGGGCCTCTGCATGTTTTTTCTGCATGTTTTATCATACCTAATGCATTGTATTATTAGTAGTAGTAGTATTTATTTATTTATTTATTTACTTTGCTTCTAGACCGCCTCTCTCAGCCCGAAGGCGACTCGAGGCGGTGTACAACAGCAAAAACTGCTTAAGACAAACATATCAACAATTATCAATACAATACAATTCCAACATATACAAATTAGCATTCAACGTTAAAAACACAATATCAGCGTCTCATTAATTAAATCGACTTCCAATTGCATCGTCGTCGTTCCTTAGATCTCAATTTGACAATCATACTACATCTGCAAATGCCCGGTCAAATAGCCAGGTCTTAACCCTCCTGCGAAATGTCAGGAGGGAGGGAGCCGATCTGATGTCATTAGGAAGGGCGTTCCAAAGCCGAGGAGCCACCACTGAAAAGGCCCTGTCTCTCGTCCCCACCAATCGCGCCTGCGAAGCAGGCAGGACCGAGAGCAGGGTCTGTCCGGATGATCTTAAGCATCTTGAAGGTTCATAGGAAGAGATGCGTTCAGACATGTAAGTTGGACCAGAACCATTAAGGGCTTTAAAGGCTAAAGCCAGCACTTTGAATTGTGCCCGGTAGCAAACTGGTAGCCAGTGGAGCTGGCGCAACAGAGGTGTTGTGTGCTCCCTGAGTGCCGCTCCTGTTATCAACCTGGCTGCTGTCCGTTGAACCAGTTGAAGCTTCCGAGCAGTCTTCAAAGGCAGTCCCACGTAGAGTGCGTTGCAGTAATCTATACGGGATGTAACCAGAGCATGGACTACCGTGGCCAAGTCAGACTTCCCAAGGTACGGGCGCAGTATTAGTAGTAGTAGTAGTGTATGTAGTACATACAGTACAATGGATTAGGTATGACAAAACATGCAGAAGCATGCAATGTACTGTTAAAGAGGGTGTACGTTTTATGAATTTCAATCATTATCTTATTCTGTTAATAAAAGTATTTATACCTAATGCTTGATTTTGAAGTTTTTATGAAGTGTCCCTTATTTTTGTGAAAAATCCCATATTTTTAGGTAAATGTCCCTTATTTCTTATATCAAAAATTGGCAACCCTAAGCACAGAGTACAGACTTCTTGAGACTTTGGGACTGCTCAGATCACAGATGTTCAAACACTTGCCTACTATTTACTATAAGAGAGATGTTCTGACCAGATGGCACAAAAACACGGTTGCCTCAACATTTGAATGTGATTTTCCTGCTTCTTGGCAGGGGGTTGGACTGGATGGCCCACGGGGTTTTTTTTCCCAACTCTATGATTCTATTATCTGTAACTGACTGATGAGTTGTGTACCTGTGTATGCTGAATACATGAAGGTTGTGAGTAAACCAAATATGTTAATTTTTTAAAACCAAAATCTACTTTATTTTGTCTCTTGAGTGCATAATATAAAAAAACTTGTTTTATGGGAGAATAGATATATATTTGGGCACTGAAAAAACACTTCTGAAGAACTGCTATTTTTATGCACAGACATATTCTCTGCTTCTTAACAGTTCAGAGAAAACAGGTTATTCAGTCTAACAACTGAAGCCAATTGTCTTGCATAATTACATTCGGTTGTATATCACTTGAGAAGATTCTACTCAAACGTTTTTTTGGCTCTTCTCGAAAAGGTTATGAATGCCATTTTCTAAAAGGTTATGATCTCAAAAATGTCAAGGTCCCCCTCCAAGTCTCCATAAGCAACTGGAATTTTTATTTCTAGTTGATAACAAAACAGAAAAGGGTCGCTTTTTTGAGAAAGGAGGGACGACTGCTGCTCTTGGAGACTTCCAGGATGCTAAATCTAGCATCTTCTGCCTCCCCTCTTCACATGAATAAGAGGAAAATAATTTTAATTTGCTTTTTAGTTAAATTGGTTTCAAATATCTAGTTTGTTAAACAGTCATGCAAAACAACCCAGGTTTTTCTGGTCACATCCCATATAGACTACTGTAATACTCTCTACTTGGGGTTGCCTATGAAGACTGCTCGGAAGCAGCAATTAGTCCAATGCTCAGCAGCCAGTTTACTAATGGGAGTGGGGTACAGGGAGCGCACGACTCCCTTGTTGCGCCAGCTCCATTGGCTGCCAATTAGTTTCCGAGCACAATTCAAAGTGCTGGTTTTAATCTACAAAACCCTATACAGTTCCGGCCCAGTTTACCTGTCCAAACAGATTCTCCCCTATGAACCATCAAGGATACTAAGATCCCGCCACCTTCGCAAGCGCGTCTGGTGGGGATGAGAGACAGGGCCTTCTCTGTGGTGGCACCTCAGCTGTGGAACTCTCTCCCAAGCGAGGTTAGATCTGGCCCCTCCCTCTTGTCCTTCAGGAGGCTAGTGAAAACCTGGCTATGGAACGAATCATTCCCAGATTAATGGCTGAGACTGGTTATAGACCAGTGCTGTCCAACTTCTGGCGGGTCCAGGGCCGGATAAGAGGTCACTGATGACCTGCGGGGCCGCTTGGCCCCGCCCCCAGGCCCCGCCCCAGCCCCCGCCCCCTCCTAAAGCCGCCGAAAAAGGAGGAGTAGGCGGCGCCAAGAGCAGCGCGTCACAGGCCTGGCGTGACGCGCTGCTCTTGGCACCGCCTACTCCTCCTTTTCGGCACCCCCCCTCCCTTCCTAGGCCGGGGGAGCCGCCGAAAAAGGGCAGAAGGCGGCGCCAACGGCAGCGCGTCACAGGCCTGGCGTGACGCTGCCCCCTTGGCACCGCCTGCTCCTCCTTTTCGGCGCCCCCTCCCTTCCTAGGCCGGGGAGCCGCCGAAAGGAGGAGTAGGCGGTGCCAAGAGCAGCGTCACGCCAAGCCTGTGACGCGCTGCTCTTGGCGCCGCCTTCTGCCCTTTTTCGGCGGCTCCCCCAGCCCTAGGAAGGAGGGGCGCCGAAAAAGGGAGAAGGCGGCGCCAACGGCAGCGCGTCACAGGCCTGGCGTGACGCGCTGCTCTTGGCACCGCCTACTCCTCCTTTCGGCCCCCTCCTTCCTAGGCCGGAGCCGCCGAAAGGAGGAGTAGGCGGTGCCAAGGGCAGCGCGTCACGCCAGGCCTGTGACGCGCTGCTCTTGGCGCCGCCTTCTGCCCTTTTTCGGCGGCTCCCCGGCCTAGGAAGGGAGGGGGGCGCCAAAAAGGAGGAGCTAGCTCTCTTCCTCCTCCCTGCCCCGCCTCCCCCTCCCCCCCGGTCGCCATTTTTTTTTAAAAAAAAAAATCGATTTTTTAAAATTTAAAAATGGCGGCTGAGGGCATAGGTGGGGCCGTGTCCAACATGCTACGGGGCCGGATCCGGCCCTGGGGCCGCCAGTTGGACAGCCCTGTTATAGACCAAAGTGAGTAACCACATATGCAGACTGAGTTGAACTTGTTTTTAGTCAGCGATTTGGCTTTTATGTATTTTACTTATATGTATTTTAATCTTGTATTGCTGTAGGATGTTTTTTTATTTGTATTAGTAGCATTGAATCCTTGCTGTAAGCCGGTCTGAGTCCCTCTACGGGAGTGAGAAGATCGGGATGCAAAAGTTTCAAGTAAATAAATAAATAATTGTTGTTGTTTTTGGTTTTTTTCTTTTTGCTGGCATGTTTAGCCATCGTCTAGAACTTCTTTGAAATCATAATTATTGGTCTGCCTATAATTGCAAAAAAAAAAGACTACTAAATCAAAAACGAGTTCTCATGCATTCATGCTCTCAATCGCATTGCAACAGGAAGAAGAAGTAGCATGTTCTTTCTTCCTTGGCATTTCATACAAAACTACAATTTGATGTCTTACTATGAGAACCACTTCTGCATATATACAGCAGGAAGGTCAGCTCAAATACAGTTCTTTCTTACCTGATATATGGACAATTGCTGCCGCATCTGCTCTGCCTGGAAGTTAAATTCTCCTTCCAAGAGCCTCATCCTTTTCCGTTCTTCCGTCAGTCTGTTTTCTACCTCAGCAAGGCAGTCTTTAGGGACAAAACTGTCCATTTGGCTTCTTAGCTGCTGGAGCTCCTCTATATGTCTAGACTCCGCCAGGCTTAAGCGTGTATTGGCTTCCAAGAGCTAGATTGCAAAGGGGGGGGGGGGGGGTGGAGAAAAGTCAATTGCAACAGGATCTAGTGTTGGCAACTGTCCTGTATTGCAGTGTTTCCCAACCAGTGTGCCATGGCACACTGGTGTGCCGTGAGCGGTCATCAGGTGTGCCGTGGGAAATTGGCACTCTTCCCACTTCTAGCAGCTCTTTCTCGCTATTTCCCTCCCTAAAGATCCTCCCCGAGGCAAAGGAAGGGCTCCAGGGTGAAATTTCACAAGGGTCTGGAGAACAAGCCCTATGAGGAGCGGCTTGAAGAGCTGGGCATGTTTAGCCTGAAGAAGAGAAGGCTGAGAGAAGACATGATAGCCATGTATAAGTATGTGAGAGGAAGTCATATATATGTTGTGTTCATCACAACAGGCCCAGGTTTCACACTGAGTGTATAAATACATTTTAAAACATATTAACTATATGTATTACTGTGTTAGAGTGTCTTTTTGTGTCATTTTGACTGGTGGTGTGCCCCAGGATTTTGTAAATGTAAAAAATGTGCCGCGGCTCAAAAAAGGTTGAAAAACACTGCTGTATTGTACAGGACGTCCCGTTTTTAGGCCCCAAATTTCGTGTCCCTTATTTTCAGCTCCTGTGCCGTATTGACGGGACAGGAGGCAGCAGGAGGCGAGACTGGGCCAGTACATACACACACATACTTCCTTCCTCCTCCATCCTGCTACCCCTTTTGGCTCCTCCCATTTCCTCTCGCCTCCCCGTGCACAGCCAGGAATTGTGGTTCAATGCTGCCTCTTCTTGATTGAGAGGTGCGCATGGCCCTTTTGGGGAGGACTCCATTTCCCAAGAGCCCTCGCTCCTGGGGGGAGGAGAAGGAGGAAAAGGAAGAGGAAGAAGGGGGCCTGCCAGTCTTTATGGCCACGCTGGTGAGCGGCCTGAGGGAGCTGCAGGCACGGGGAGATGCGGGCCGGCATGGAACTGGTGATCATGGAGACCCACTGCCAGGTCTGATGTGCCCTTACCCACCTCTACCGCGGAGCCGCCTTCACCGTTGACCGCTGCGAGAGGAAGGAAGGTGACCCCCTGCCAGGCAGACAAATCATGCTGAGGCTGAGGGGCGGGCGGGAGTCTTTGGAGCAGGGGTGGGCAAACTGCGGCCCCGGGACCGGATGCGGCCCTTTGGCTGACTCTATCCGGCCCTCCTAATGTTATATTATATTATAATTTCAATATATTATAATGTCTATATATAGATATACTATAATATAATTATATTAATACTAATAATACTAATAATATATGAATATTTCTTGATATATTAATATTTCTTCACCCAGAGGGTCATTGGGTTATGGAACTCACTTCCAGAGGAGGTTGTGACAGCTGTCAGCCTGGACAGCTTCAAGGCAGGATTAGACAGATTCATGGATACCAAGGAATCAGTAGCTACTGAAATTGACATCCAAGTGCCACCTCTGTGTTGATGGAGGCAGGCAGGATTTTCCCGGTACTGGTTGTGGGGGTCGGGGGAGCAGGTGAGGGTTTTGCCCTCCTTTCTGCTAGAGATCCCTGTACAACTAGTGGGCCACTGTGTGACACAGAATGCTGGACTAGATGGGCCGAGGCCCGATTCAGCATGGCTCTTCTTATGTTCTTATGTTCTTATGTTCTTATGTTCTTATGTTAATATTAATGATGCGTAATATATAGTAAATATAGTAAGTGAATAAATAAATAATGTAGATTAGCATGTAGTTCCGCCTTTAGGTGCGGCCCTCCATAATATTTTTTGGCTCTCGTGTGGCCCCTTGGAAAAATAATTGGCTTTGAGGGCTGAGCTGGACAGGCATCTGTCGGGAGGGCTTGGGTTGTGCCTCCTTGCAGAATGGCCCAAGTAGATGATATTAATAAAAATAATAAGACGCTGATATTGTGTTTTTAACGTCAAGTGCTAATTTGTATATGATGAAATGGTGTTGATAATTGTTGATATGTTTGTCTTGGGCAGTTCTTGCCATTTGTACACCGCATCGAGTCGCCTTTGGGCTGAGAGAGGCGGTCTAGAAGCAAATTAAATAAATAAATAATAATAAATATTGTCCTGAATGCATGCGAAAGGAGGCTTCTGTTAGACCCCAGCCTAAAGATCAGTCAACGGTGTGATGCCGCAGCTGAAAAAGCCAGGGCTGCATCAAAAGGAGTATAGTTAGGGTTGCCTAACGTTTGATTTTCAAGTTTTTACGAAATGTCCCTTATTTTTGTGAAAAATCCCGTATTTTTAGGTAAATGACCCGAGTGACTATGATTCAGAATCCAGTCCTTTTGTTCCTACCCGAGGACATGAAATCTGCTTCGCCACTGCTTTACCCAAGAAATGCTGAGGACCTTGTTGGGAAAACACATAGTGATGGTGAGAATGAGCCAAAGGGATGTATTATTAAGCGGCGGCAGCAAACAACACCATCCTACCTGATCCCGACATTCCTCCACCTCGTCCGTCAGTTGGGCTTTTGTGAGACGCAGCACCTGATGTTCCTGAGTCAAACGTTCCAGTTCAGACTCCAGCTCCTGAAGCCGCTTGCTCTGCACAAAACGGGAAGGACAAGGAAGGGCGACAATAGCCAAGCGATACTGTTCAGTATCAAGTCCTGCAAGCCAAGCTGTGTTTGTGACAATTATACAACAGTCTCCACTATGCTTAGAACAGGCATGGGCAAACTTGGCCCTCCGGGTGTTTTGGACTTCAACTCCCACAATTCCTAACAACCTACCGGCTGTTAGGAATTGTGGGAGTTGAAGTCCAAAACACCCGAGGGCCGAAGTTTGCCCATGCCTGCAATAACACATGGAGTTTGATCTATTTCACCGCACACAGATACAAAGCCATTTACTACCGTGTTTCCCCGAAAGTAAGACAGCGTCTTACTTTCTTTTCCCCCCGAAAAGTCCCCGTACGGCTTACTTTCGGGGTACGTCTTATATAACCAAAGACGTACCCCGTCGCCACGCCCACGCTGCTGCCGCCGCCGTCACACCACCGCCGCCGCAACCGGCCCCATCGGCCGCGGCACACCTTTCCGCCAGGCCTCCAAGGAAGGGAGGGGGAAGAGAGCCAGAGGCGTGGCGAAGCGGCGCGCGCCACTCTGACGCGGCGCTGCCTCGTCACGCCCTGGCTCCTTTCCCCTCCCTTCCTTGACGAAAGAAGGAGGGGGAAGGTGCCAGGGCGTGGCGAGGCAGCGCCGCTCAGAGTGACGCAGCGGCGCTCTCCACGCCCCTGGCTCTCTTCCCCCTCCCTTCCTTGGAGGCCTCGCGGAAAGGTGTGCCGCGGAGGTGTGCCGGTTGCGGCGGCGGCGGCGCGGCAACGCGACGAGGTACGGCTTACTTTCGGGGTACGGCTTATATTAGCCGACCCCCCTGACACCCCCGATACGTCTTACAATCGGGGGTGTCTTACTTTCGGGGAAACACGGTAGCTATACTAAGGGAATGAATAAAAACTTTATAGAATTTTCACCTGCCATAATTTTTAGTTAATATAATAATAATAATATTTTATTTGTGTACTGCTCTATCTTCCTGAGGGGACTCAAGGCGGTTTCCAGCATAGATAAAACATTACAATTACCAACACAAAAACATACAAAATAATCGTTATAAAACATATACATAATATTACGTAACAGGATGGAGGGCCGACCCGACTCCGTACCCGATTCTTTCCATCTGTGCCTTGAGACTGTGACTGGATGGCTACAATCCAGCCGGAACCCATCGAAGACGGAGATCCTATGGCTGGGTCTCCCTGGTGGGGGAGAGTGCCGGCTGCCTACCCTGGATGGCGAAGCACTATGCCCGTCACCGTCGGTAAAAGGTCTGGGGGTCCAGTTGGACCCGTTGCTGACAATATTCAACTGTGGACTGTGGGGCTGTGGCGCAGCTGGCTGGGAGTCAGCTGCATTAAGATCGCTACTGACCGAAAGGTCATGAGTTCAAAGCCAGCCCGGGTCGGAGTGAGTGTCCGACCAATATGTGCAGCTTGTTGTCGACCTTTGCAGTCCGAAAGACAGTTGCATCTGTCAAGTAGGAAATTTAGGTACCACTTTGTGGGGAGGCTAATTTAACTGATTTACGAGGCCATAAAAATCTCCAGGAAGTATGCAAAGAATGAGGAAGCGACAGCTCCCCTGGTGGCCAGAAGCTGGAACGTTAAATAGCCTCTGACTGTCTGTCTATATATGTTGTGTGTCTATGGCATTGAATGTTTGGCATGTACCGTGTTTCCCGAAGGTATCGGGTGTCAGGGGTCGGCTAATGTAAGCCGTACTCGAATGTAAGCCGTACCTCGCCGCCGCCGCCGTAACCAGCCCATCGGCCGCGGCACACCTCCACGGTGCACCTTCCTGCCAGGCCTCCAAGGAAGGGAGGAAGAGCCCCAGAGGCGTGGCACAGCGGCGCTGCGTCAGAGTAACGCGTCGCCGCGTTGCCACGCCTCTGGGGCTCTTCCCCCTCCCTTCCTTTGTCCAAGGAAGGGAGGGGGAAGAGCCCCAGAGGCGTGGCAAAGCGGCGCCAAGCGCCAGAGTGATGCGTCGCCGCCGCCACGCCTCTCGCTCTTTCTCCCTCCCTTCCTTCGTCCAGAAAGCTGCGCCGCGGAGGTGTGCCGCGGCCGATGGGCCCGGTTGCGGCGGCGTGACGGCGGCAGCGGGGGGATGGGGTATGTCTTAGTTTATATAAGACGAACCCCGAAAGTAAGACGTAGGGGGACTTTTCGGGGGGAAAAGAAAGTAAGACGCTGTCTTACTTTCGGGGAAACACGGGTATATGTACATTGTAATCCGCCCTGAATCCCTTGCGGGGTGAAAAGAGCAGAATATAAATACTGTAAATAAATAAATAAATAAATATTGGACTCACAAACCTTGATTATTAGAGAAATGGCTTCTATGAGTATGTTTGTAATACATTGATCATATTCCTTTGGATATTATTATTATTATTTTGCTTTAGGAATCATCTGCCTTTCCCACATAGGAAGATTTTGGTTAAGAAACTTGTATTTTGAATCATTAATATACTGTGAACTTCAACAAGCTTTGTTTGTACATTGAATGTTCCTACCCTAAGTATCTCAGCGTCACCTTAAATTGAACATTAACATTTAGGAGACACTGTGCGAACACCAAGCACGAAGTAGCTGCACGCAATAACATCCTGCGGAAACTTACTAATAGCACCTATGGTGCAGACCCAAAATTAATAAGAACATCAGCCCTGGCCTTGTCTTACTCAACTGCTGAGCATGCCCGCCTCGTCTGGCATAATTTTTCCCATGTGAAGCAGGTGAACATAGCACTGAATGAGACATGTAGAATAATCACAGGATGTCTTAAACCTACACCTGCCGATAGACTCTATAAGCTAGTTGGCATTGCCTCCCTTAATGTGTGACAGGAAGTTGCTGCTAACTGTGAGAGAAATAAGGCTGAACACTGTGAAAGCCATCCACTCTGAAATGCTTTTGACATGAAATAAATAAATAAATAAATAAATAAATTTTGTGTTTAAATTTGGGTCCCGGGACTGTGGCACAGCTGGCTGGGTGTCAGCTGCATTCAGATCACTACTGACTGAAAGGTCATGAGTTCGAAGCCAGACCGGGTCGGAGTGAGCTTCCGGCCAATTTTGTGTAGCTTGTTGTCGACCTTTGCAACCCAAAAAACAGTTGCATCTGTCAAGTAGGAAATTTAGGTACCGCCTATGTGTGGGGAGGCTAACTTAACGAATTTACGAGGCCATAAAAAATCTCCAGTACAAAAGCATGCGGAGGAATGCGGAAAGTACTTCATCAGTGTCGCAGATGGACGGTGAAGCGACAGCTCCCCTGATGGCCAGAAAAAAGTTAAATAGCCTCTGACTGTCTGTCTATATGTGTTGTGTGTCCATGGCATTGAGTATTTGCCATGCATGTGTACATTGTAATCCGCCCTGAGTCCCCTGCAGGAGGGATGAGAAGGGCGGAATATAAATACTATAAAATAAATAAATACAGATATTCCAAAAGCCAAAAAATCTGAAATCTAAAACCCTCTGGGTCTCAAGCATTTTGGATATGGGATACACAACCTGCTTTCTTCCTGCTTCAGTGTGCTGACTCCGAGACTCCCTGTACTGTCAGGATCTGCACTGAGTCACTGAACTATTCTCAACTTGGGTTCTGGAACATGGCTGTATGGCCATGTTCCAGAAGCACTCTCTCCTGAAGTTTCACCCACATCTATGGCAGGCATCCTCAGAGGTTGGGAGGTCTGTTAGAAACTAGACAAGTAGGGTTTATACTGAGTCCCCTTCGGGGTGAGAAGAGCGGAATATAAATAAAGTGTATTATTATTATTATTATCTATTATATAAATGGGTTCACGTCATGTGATGTATACCTCAAACAAAGAAACCATACAACGCAGAAAAACAATACTTGCCAACAGAAATAGGCCTCAAGCAAGGTACGTTTGTAGCAAAGAAACTTTCCCCCCAACACCTAAAAGGCCCCCAAAACAACGAGTAAAAATAAAACTACATTTACCAGCATCCTCCGGGGCAGCCAAAGACTCACCCAGCCTCTACATTATGAACAACATGATTGGCTGCCAATAAGGGCGGATTTGCATAACTGCTGTAACCATAGCAACGCTGGCAAGAGCCATCCAAGGCTAGGATAGAATGCTGAGAGATTTCAGTTGGTGTTTGAGGGTTAAACTGCCAAAACAAAACTCTGAGGGAGCAATTCTCCAGCAAATTCCTACCCACACAACACAACACAACTTCCAATCACAACCCATCCCACCAACCTTACGGGACCCCGTACACACAAGACCTACAAACACCACAAACAAAAACCATTCCTTCCTTCCACACAGACATAAACTGACCTAAAGACAAGCCATGCCTTATAAAAACAACAGCATCGGACGACACACACACAGCGCTACATACATCAAACAAAAAAGGGCAGAACAAACGCCAGAACAGAAACACACTGTGCAGCAGAGACACAGACAACAGGTCACTGCACGACGCACAGCTGAGAACCAAATGCAAAGAACAGCACGACAAGAAGAGGCGCGCAGCCAGGAACAACAAAGACGCAGAAATGCAACACAACAGCAGCGCAAGGAGCGCAGAAACACGACGTGCAACACAGAAAACAAACGTCAAAAACACCACAACCAATTCCACCGCCTAGCCTTCAGATACAACGCTGCAGAAGACTACAGCATGGCGCCAGAGGCCGACATTGGCACCCTAACGCACATCTGCACACACTGCAAAGCCCTGAAATACCCAGCAGAAACAACAGGAATGTGCTGCCTAGCCGGTAAAGTCTCTCTACCACCACTTGCCACTCCTCCACAACCACTACAGACTTTGCTGAGTGGACACACTCCAGAATCAAAACACTTCCTCCGCTATATAAGACAATACAACTCATGCTTCCAGATGACATCATTTGAGCACACATAGAAAGTGCGCAATTCATGCCTACTTTCAAAATCAAAGGACAAATTTATCACCGAGCTGGCTCCCTGCTCCCAAACACCGAGGAGCACATCAATTTCTTCAAATGTTTTTCATTGGTGATGAAGACACCAAATCAACACACGATGCCACATTTCCCAAATGTTAAAACCCATTATCGCACAACTACAACACCTCCTTCATGAACACAATCAATTAGTTCACTTATTCAAGACCGCTCTGGACAAGATGCCTACTGACACACACAGAATTATAATACATCCCGACAAAAGCCTGAAGGGCAACATGAACGCAGATACAACGCTCCAACTATCGATGAAGTGGCCATCGTCATGGTCGGCGATCACTTCCTACCCAGAGACATCGCACTTCAGCGAAGAAACTCTGAATTGACCACCGTATCAGAAACACATCGCTGCTATGACGCCCTCCAGTACCCAATCATATTTTGGGATGGCGCAGATGGGTACCACATCAACAAATCTGTGGCATAGACCTTGACACAGAATGCTTCTCCCACGGACAACTCTATGTAGCGTGCTCCAGAGTTGGGAAACCACAGAACCTCTACATCAACACAGCAAACGGAAAGACAAAAAACATTGTATATCCCCAAGCTCTGCAGAATGCCAGGAACACCACACACCGACAACTCCACAGGACTTCAACATCCCACCCACCAGAACAACCCACAACGACACAGCCATGACCCCACCAAGTAACATCATTTCCAACCCTTACATACTCAGACTTTCTCGCATCTCCTAAATAGGGCACAGCAACGCGTGCCGGGTACAGCTAGTTATTTATATATATATCGGTGGAATGTCCAGAGTGAGAGAAAGAGATTAAGATCTTCTGGGGATCTTCTCAGTCGCACCACTGTCACAGGCGTGATCTGCGAGGACAAGAGAGAGGGCCTTCTCAGTGATTGCCCTCGGCTATGGAATTCTCTTCCTGGCGAGATTAGATCCTTCCTTCCTGTCCTTCAGAAGGATGGTAAAAAAACTTGGCTGTGGGACCAAGACTTTGGGACAATGCAATAAGGCAGCAATAGGAAACCTTACCATGCCTTACTATGATTGTGACTACTTTAAACAGTGGATTGTAATGTCAAGATATACGATTTTAATGTTTATGTACAGTATGTGTATAGTCTATTTATGTCCTGGCATTGAATGTTTGCCGTTTATATGTTGTGCTCCGCCCAGAGCCCCCTTCATTATTTATTTATTCACGACATTTATATGCTGCCCTTCTCACCCCGAAGGGGACTCAGAGCAGCTAACAAGTAAAATGTAAATACAATATATTATATTATTGCCATAGCACAATATTATTATTATATATTACACTAGCTGTACCCGGCACGCGTTGCTGTGCCCTATTTAGGAGATGCGAGAAAGTCTGAGTATGTAAGGGTTGGAAATGATGTTACTTACGGTCTTGGTGGGGTCATGTAGGCATGAATTGCGCACTTTCTATGTGTGCTCCAAATGATGTCATCTGGAAGCATGAGTTGTATTGTCTTATATAGCGGAGGAAGTGTTTTGATTCTGGAGTGCCTCCACTCAGCAAAGTCTGTAGTGGTTGTGGAGGAGTGGCAAGTGGTGGTAGAGAGACTTTACCGGCTAGGCAGCACATTCCTGTTGTTTCTGCTGAGTATTTCAGGGCTTTGCAGTGTGTGCAGATGTGCGTTGGGGTGCCAATGTCGGCCTCTGGCACCATGCTGTAGTCTTCTGCAGCGTTGTATCTGAAGGCTAGGCGGTGGATTTGGTTGTGGTGTTTTTGAAGTTTGTTTTCTGTGTTGCGACGTCGTGTTTCTGCGCTCCTTGCGCGCTCCTGTTGTGTTGCATTTCTGCGTCTTTGTTGTTCCTGGCTGCGCGCTTCTTTTTGTCGTACAGTTCTTTGCATTTGGTTCTCAGCTGTGCATCATGCAGTGACCTGTTGTCTGTGTCTCTGCTGCGCAGTGTGTTTCTGTTCTGGCGTTTGTTCTGCCCTTTTTTGTTTGATGTATGTAGCGTTGTGAGTGTGTCGTCCAATGCTGTTATTTTTATAAGGCATGGCTTGTCTTTTGGGTCAGTTTCTGTCTGTGTGGAAGGAAGGAATGGTTTTTGTTTGTGGTGGTGGTAGGTGTTGTGTGTACTGGGTCCCGTAAGGTTGGTGGGATGGGTTGTGATTGGAAGTTGTGTTGTGTTGTGTGGGTAGGAATTGCTGGAGAATTGCTCCCTCATAGAGTTTGGTTTTGACAGTTTAACCCTCAAACACCAACTGACAACTGAAATCTCTCAGCATTCTATCCTAGCCTTGGATGGCTCCCTGCCAGCGTTGCTATGGTTACTCTTCCTCTTTGCATTTTGTGTGGGCCGATGTCGGCCAATGGCATTTGCTGGCAGCCACGGAGGATGCTGGGAAATGTAGGTTTTACTCGTTGTTTTGGAGGCCTTTTAGGTTTTGGGGGGGAAAGTTTCTTTGCTACAAACGTACCTTGCTTGAGGCCTATTTCTGTTGGCAAGTTTTGTGTTTCTGCATTGTAAGGTTTCTCTGTTTGAGGTAGTCTTCACATGACGACTGTTCCTTTATATATATAGATTGTACAATAACAGTATACTGCATACTAAACTTCAGGGTTAGAAGGGCAGAATATAAATGCTTTAAATGAATCTATGTATATAATAAAAGTCAGTGTTTGCGGAGGACGGGAGGTGCGGAGGAATATGTGGCAGCATTTCGATTGGTTGCCACTGTGGGATTATTTGCATAAAGGACTCTGATTGGCCAGCCTCAGAACTCAAACATTCTTGCCACACAGAGCCCCTATGACCCACTCTACATTCTACTGCCGTTTGGAGGAGAGTGGACCATGGATGGGACTTGAGGTACCTCCATGGATTATGGGATTTGTAGTACTTGCAAAGCCTTCATTTCCCACAGACCACTGCAGCCCTGAACAAAGGCCTATAAAGTCTAAACTTGGCACCCTGTGCCCCCATGACCCAGTCTCCATCCTTCTACAGTTTAGAGGAGGGCGGTCCATGGATGATGGGACTTTAACTACTTCAACTCATTGCCCAAGACCGCTGCGGCCCCCAACAAAGACCGATAAAGACCATACTTGGCACACAGAGCCCCCATGACCCACTCTATCTTCTACTGCAGTTTGGAGGAGGGTGGACCATGGATGATGGGACTTGAAGTACCAAAGACCATCCTTGACACACAATGTCTTTCTCAAATAACCCGGGCACCGCCAGGTCCCCAAGCTAATAATTGATAAATAAGAACTCTTGTCTGCTTGAGGCAGGTGTGAATGTTGCAGTTGGCCAGCTTGATTAGCACTGAATGGCCTTGCAGGTTCAAAGACTGGCTGCTTCCTACCAGGGGGAATACTTTGTTTCTAATAGACCTCACAACCTCTGAGGATGCCTGCCATAGATACATTATATTATATACTAGCTGAGGACCCGGCGGTGCCCGGGTTATTTGAGGAAGGCATTGTGTGCCAAGGTTGGTTCCTATCAGATGTTTATGTGGCTTGCAGTGGTCTCAAGAACTTAGTGAAGGTACTGTGAGTCCTGGGGGCCTAGTCAGGAAAATCAAGTTGAGGGAGCCTAACAGTATCCCATGTGCTGAGGCCTAGTCAGGAAAATCAAGTTAAGAAAGCCTTGCTGTCAATTTTGGGCCTGGTCTGTGATGTAAAGGGGCTACAGTGTTGTTTGGGAAGTGAATGAAGTGAAGGTAAATTCGTGGCCCATCCTGCCCTAAATCACACCAGGTTGCGAAGTGGGCCTGTGGGCCCCTGTTTGCCAAGTTTGGTCCTGATCCGTCATTGCTGTGGGCCGCAGTGGCTGACTGCCTGACGCCTTTTCCCTCTGAGTCACCTTAGAATGTTGGAATGTTGTTGGCCAATCGGAGCCCTTTATGCAAATACCATTTTAGTGGTAACCAATCCCCTCTGTATGGGGCCGTTTATGCAAATAATCCCAGAGTGGCAGCCAATCAAAACGCTGGCACATATTCCTCCCGTTGTTCGACTGCAAACACTGACTTTTATTATATGTAATAGATAATCTATTATATAAATGGGTTCACGTCATGGGATGTATACCTCAAACAAAGAAACCTTACAACGCAGAAACACAATACTTGCCAACAGAAATAGGCCTCAAGCAAGGTACGTTTGTAGCAAAGAAACTTTCCCCCCCCCCAACACCTAAAAGGCCCCCAAAACAACGAGTAAAAATAAAACTACATTTACCAGCATCCTCCGGGGCAGCCAAAGACTCACCCAGCCTCTACATTCTGAACAACATGATTGGCTGCCAATAAGGCCGGTTTGCATAACTGCTGCACTGGCCAGCCAACATGAAAATTCCGATCCATAATAAACTGCCAAAACAGAATAAGGAAAAGGCCTGAGCCAATCCCCAACACAAACACCCAAATCACTTCCAACCGAAAATTTACACCCCAAAAAATCACAGACCACGCCCAAAATTGACAGTAAGGCTTCATTAACTTGATTTCCCTAACTAGCCCTCACTTACTGGAAAGCTGTTTACGCTCTAAATTGACAGTAAGACTTCATTAACTTGATTTCCCTAACTAGCCCTCACTTACTGGGAAGCTGTTTACGCTCTAAATTGACAGTAAGACTTCATTAACTTGATTTCCCTAACTAGCCCTCACTTACTGGGAAGCTGTTTACGCTCTAAATTGACAGTAAGACTTCATTAACTTGATTTCCCTAACTAGCCCTCACTTACTGGGAAGCTGTTTACGCTCTAAATTGACAGTAAGACTTCATTAACTTGATTTCCCTAACTAGCCCTCACTTACTGGGAAGCTGTTTACGCTCTAAATTGACAGTAAGACTTCATTAACTTGATTTCCCTAACTAGCCCTCACTTAATGGGAAGCTGTTTACGCTCTGAATTGACAGTAAGGCTTCATTAACTTGATTCTCCCGACTAGGCCTCAGCTCATTGGACATTTGTGTATGGCCTGAATGGACAGTAAGGCTTCATTAACTTGCTGTTCCTAACTAGGCCTCAGCTCATGGGACATTGTGTATGGCCTGAATTTACAGTAACCTACCTTGGCACACAGAGCCCTGACCATGCATGATGGGACTTGAAGTACCACCATGGAAAATGGGATTTGTAGTACTTCAAAACCCATCATTCCCCACAGACCACTGTGGCCCAGAACCAAGACCAATAAAGACCCAACTTGGCACACCATGCCCCCCATGACCCACACTCCATCCAACTGCAGTTTAGAGGAGGGCACACTGTGGATGATTGGACTTTCTCGCATCTCCTAAAAAGGGCACAGCAACGGGTACAGCTAGTATAATATATTATTGGGCAAAATGTCAGGAGAGAATGCTTCTGGAACATGGCCATATACAGTCTCACAGCAACCCAGTGATTCCGGCCATGAAAGCCTTCGACAACACATATTCTCAACTTTATCGTTCATTTATTGTTTTTCTATCGTGTTGGCTGGGTAAGGAACGTTAACTTAGCATTGTTTCCCAACCAAGGTGGCACAATATAGCTGGCATTAACGTTCTGCTGTAGGATATTGCAGCACTGAAATCATGTACCACGCCTAAAAATACACTCTCTGTTTAAATCAACATTACCTTTTCCCTGGAGGCCTTCAGCTCTTGCTCCAGCCGGGCCTGTTCTCCCTGCCATGCCAACTGCAGCTGAAGATGCTCCTTTGTCAATTCAGCAGAGGCCTCCTGAAGCCGCTTGGCAACCAGAGCTTCGTGCTGTTTTTGACTCTCCAGCTCTGCAAACTTCTGCTTCAGTTCAGCAATTGTTTTCCGATTGGCCTTATTGTTGCCGCTTTGTTCAGAGACTTCGTGGCTCAGCTGATTGCTCCTGGCCTTCAACTGGAAAATTTCCTCCTTGTAGTTATTATTCTGAAGCGAAAAGTATATACATTTTTAAAAAGCGTATCTATCATGGACAAAATAGGGGTTCGGCTTTTGGCATAGCTCGTAAGTCAAAGTGGGAGAAATTAGATCTATTTCTCCGTGTGTGTCGGGGCCCTGAGCCTTGCTATGTTTATTTGCAATTTGTTGAATGTAGTTGTTTGTATTGGCGGGTCAATAAGTCCATGACTTTTTGAATTTCTCGCCTCTTAACTGAAAGGGCAACACTGCTCCTGTCAACAGGCACCTGTCAGTTGACTCCTGTCAAAATTTGAACAAGCTGCGTCATTTAGTTTGTGTTTGACAGCCATTGATAGCAGACTACCGCGTGATTTGAGGAGAAAATGGAAAAAAAATGAATTTCGTGTGCTCATTAAACATTATTTTTTGCGGGGGGAAAAACCATCACTCAAACCAAGGCTAAGCTTGATCAATACTATGGGGACTCTGCACCATCAATTTCAATGGTAAAAGAGTGGTTTACTGAATTTTGTTGTGGCTGTACAATCACGGAAGATGCCGAACATTCTGGACGCCCAGTTGAGGTCTCTACACCCAAAACAATTGAAAAAAATCACAATATGGTGTTGGCCGATCGGAGATTGAAAGTGCGAGAGATTGTGGAAGCCATAGGCCTCTCACACAGCTCAGTGGTTTCAATGTTAAATGATCACTTGGGTACGAGAAAGCTTTCCGCAAGATGGGTGCCGCGTTTGCTCACCATCGACCACAAACGCAATCGTGTGACAATTTCGCAGGAGTGTTTGGCGTTGTTCAACCGCAATATGGACGGGTTTTTGTGCCGTTTTGTAACTGTGGATGAAACGTGGATCCACCACAACACACCAGAGACCAAACAGCAGTCAAATCAGTAGGTTTCTCGGGGTGAATCGGCGCCAAAGAAGTCCAAGGTGGGTTTGTCAGCCAATAAAGTCATGGCGACCGTTTTTGGGATGCACACAGTATAATCCACATTGATTACCTTCAAAAGGGTAAAACAATCAATGGCAAATATTATGGCAACTTATTGGGTCGATTTAATGAGGATTTGGGGGGGAGGGGGGAAACGACAACATTTGGCCAAGAAAAAGCTCTTTTGCACCAGGACAATGCAAAGGTGCACACATGTGTAGTTGCCATGGCAACAATCCATGACTTGAAACACGAATTGCTCCCTCATCCGCCCTATTCTCCGGATTTAGCCCCGAGTGACTATTTCTTGTTTCCAAACCTGAAGAAATGGCTCGGCGAAAAGAGATTTGACTCCAACGATGAAATCACATCACAAACAAATACCTATTTTGATGACCTCGAAAAATCTTATTTTTTGGAAGGGATAAAAAAATTGGAGAAACGTTGGACAAAGTGTATAGAGCTCAAAGGAGACTACGTTGAAAAATAAAATGATTTTTTATCCAAAAACCTGTGTTTCATTCAAAAAGTCACGAACTTATTGACCCGCCCTCGTATTATCTGCTTGAACCATGTCGGTATTTGCTTGCATACGGAGGCTGTTGGGAAATGCCACTTTCTTTCATTCATTTGGAAGGGCTTATCTTTGCCTGGCAGATTTAGGCCTGCAGCTGGAGTTAGAAACCCTAAAATAGCTTCAATGTCATTCTCATGAGAATGAGAAGGTATCTGGAATATTTTGGAGGAAAATGCAAGTGGGGCTGACTGTTGACAAATAGGACGAGGGCCTGTGGAATAGCTGGACTACTTTATCGTGAAGTTATTCATTCCTCAAAGTGAATAACCTTATTTTCGTAAAGAAGGCTTCTACAATTTCAGTGATTTAATTTCCTGAACTGGAGTTGGCCTCTACATGACAGCAAGTGGCTTTTACAGACTCACCAGTTGGTTTAATTCTTCTATTTTGCACATGGCCTTCTCTCTTTCCATCTTCAGTTCATCGATTTGTTTTCTGAACAGAGAAAAATGATTTAAATAAATGGCAACAAATTTGATTTAAATAAGACTTTCTATAGATTTGACCTAAAATATTAATACCGTATATACTCGAGTATAAACCAAGTGTTTCAGCCTTTTTTTAGGCTGAAGAAGCCCCCCTCGGCTTATATTCCAATCAGTGTTATTTATTGTTTTACTGGTTTTTTTAATTACATTTATTATTTTACTCCATTTACAATTATTATTACATTTATATTACTTTATTCTATTATTATTACATTTATTGTTTTACTCTATTTATTATTATTATTACATTTATTATTTTACTCTATTTATTATTATATTTATTATTTTTATTATTTTTGTTATTATTACATTTATTATTTTACTCTATTATTATCACATTTATTACTTTTCCTCTATTGTTACTGTTATTACATTTCCATTATTTTACTGTATTATTATTTTTATTACATTTATTATTTTACTCTATGTATTATTATTACATTTATTATTTTACTCTATTTATTATTATTACATTTATATTACTTTATTCTATTATTATTACATTTATTGTTTTACTCTATTATTATTATTACATTTATTATTTTACTCTATTTACTATTATATTTATTATTTATTATTTTTGTTATTATTACATTTATTATTTTACTCTATTATTATCACATTTATTACTTTTCCTCTATTGTTACTGTAATTACATATCCATTATTTTACTGTATTATTATTTTTATTACATTTATTATTTTACTCTATGTATTATTATTACATTTATTATTTTACTCTATTATTATTACATTTATATTTTTACTATTTATTATTTTGTTATTATTACATTTATAATTTTACTCTATTATTATCATCACATATCTTATTTTACTCTATTATTACTGTTATTATTACATTTCCATTATTTTACTGTATTAGTATTATTACATTTATTATTTTACTCTATTATTATTAGAAGGATATGTAAGCACATTTACATTGAAAAAGGTTAGAATAATGGTTTAATCAGAGTTGAACAGTCTTATCTTAAATCTTATGTAAATATTCAAAAACATTTAACCTACTGATGGCTCAATTAATGTAATTTTATTGGTATCTATTTTTATTTTTAAATTCACCAGTATTTATTATTTATTTAAAAGTTTTGTACCCCGACCTTCTCACCTCTATAGAGGGACTCAGACCGGCTTACAGCAAAAATTCAATGCTATACAATTAAAACCTGTTACAGCAACATTATTAAGAATTAAACACCAAATTACATACATACAAATACATTGCCATTTAAAACGAATTCAACTCAATCAGTAGCTGCTACATTTCCCACCCTCAGCTTAGACTCGAGTCAATACGTTTTCCCAGTTTTCTGTGGTTAAATTAGGTGCCCCAGTTTATATTCTGGTGGGCTTATACTTGAGTATTTACAGATCACTGAAACTCCTTAACTGCCATATACACAACAATACACCAAACATTAATGTTGTATATTCCAAGCAAATCTGAAACCAGAGTCCACTGGATAAATTGCCATACATGTGCAATTTGTATGGATCTTGAACCCATTGGTTGCAATTCATGCTAGAGACCCAGATTATCCATTAGGCCAGCAAGGCCATAGCCTATGGGCATAAGACAAGGGGGGTGCCAGATCATGGCCAAAAAAAATGGCGATGTCTCACGGCGAGTTGTCCCAGTGGCAGCTGCACGGTGCCCTTCCACGTGGCACCCCATTCACGCAGCGCAGCTGACGCTGACGCTGCCTTTGGGACAACTCGGCGTGGCCTCAGGAGGGAGGGAGGAGGAGTGCAGCCTGAGCGACGTCACTCCCTCCGGGGTGGGGCCCGAGCGGCGTCACTCCCTCCGAGGGCAGGGCCCGAGAAACATCACCCGGGCCGCGTCCCCGGAGGGAGTGACGTCACTCGGGCTGAACTCCTCTTCCCTCTCTCCTTCTGAGGCCATACCAAGTTGTCCCAGCGGCAGCTGCGCGGCGCCCTTCCACGCAGAGCCCCATTCACGCAGCGCAGATGCCGCTGCCTTTGGGACAACTCGGCATGGCCTCAGAAGGAGAGAGGGAGGAGGAGTGCAGCCCGAGCGACATCACTCCCTCTGTGGGCGGGGCCCAAGCAGCGGCACGCAAAAGGGGGCGTAATTCCAAAGTCTGGCCTAGGGCGCAAAAAGGTCTTAATCCGGGCCTGTGCCTAAGATCCAAGTGAAGCCAGTTGGAAGTTAATAGAGGATCAGCACATTTGAAATGTAGTTCTGGTTGAAAGTTCTATGAATATGATGGTTGCAACAAAAAAAAAAGAAATAAATAGTTATACAGGAAGACTGAACTCTCCCTAGGTGCCAAAATCATTAGTTTTTGGACAAATCCAGAGACGTGTCATTTGGATAAAGATTAAAGTCCTACTGAAGGCAACAGGAAAAGAACAAACATGTATAGTGTAGTGGTAATAAAGCAGAATTGGCGCTTTTAGCAGAAGTACAGTCAGGAGAGAGTGATGCACAAGCACAAACCTTAGTATAACGAGATAGTTTGCCAAAAATCATGCAAAATGCCATTCCGAGAATAATGCACTCTGATTGGTACATAAGGCACCAGCAGTGATTTGTTAGGGAACATCATGTGCCTTGATTGATAACACTGGCCATGATTGGCCTAGCTAGCACCCAGTGTGTATCTATTTACATTGTAAATGATTGGTAGGAACTGCGCATGGGTAAATGAGACCGCTCTTCCTTGCTGGCATGGAGGAACGGCTTAGAAATGTTGCTAATTCAGAACATGATGCCCATATGGCCGATAACATACTGTAAGATTAAGAATTTAATACTGCGTAGTGCTGTTTAGCAAATGAGAATGCGAATAGAATGTGATGCCAAAGAATGTACTGTTTAATTGGATAATAGAAATGAGTTGATACTGTAAACCAATGAATAATGATGAAGAAAGGAGGGACGGGACCTGCCGCCATTGAATGTATATAAGGGAAAGTTAAGATTGATCGGGGTTCTTGCCCTGAGGCAGCTAGTTCTGTGGGCAGGTCCCGTCAGCTGACGAGTGCAAAATAAACTTTGGCTTCATTGCACCTACAGTACGATTGTTGTGTTTTTCTCTCGTTCCTGTGCCCGCATGGCTGTGCCGCCAGTGAGTTAAAAGGTATCTGGCCGGGAGTTTTGGGACTCCGGATTTGCTGCTACAGTAATTGTAATTTAGATACTGATATTTTAACATGTTGTAATTTTAATAGGTGGATCTGCCACTGTGTTTTTAACTGTTTTTAACTGTTTATTGTGTTTTGTGGTTCTTATGTATGTGAGTCGCCCTGAGCCTGCGGGAAAGGGCGACTAAGAAGTCCAATAAATAAATAAATAAATAAATAAATAAATAAAAAAACCACAGTAACAGATGGATGGAATCAGTTTAGTTTTGAATATGTTTTTAGTTGTCAATTAGTTTTGAATATGTTTTTACGGTTTTTAATTGAATTGCTTTTAATACTAATGATATTTTAATTCTGTTTTAATGTTTGTATATTTTGAAACTGTATTGAAATGCTTTTAATATTAGCTCCTTTAAGCCTCACATAAATAAACATAATCATCATCAGTCATGGAAGCCACAGCTCTCAGCATAAGGCCTTCACAGGGCTGTGACAAGCAGGATATCCTGGGGATCATTCATTTGATCGTCATTGTCATCATTACCAATCATTACCAGTAGATCACTGCGCTCCGAGGGGCTCAACATGTTGGAGGTCCCTGGGATGAAGACATGCAGGCTATCGAGCACTCGACAGAGGGAATTTTCAGTGGCCGCACCGGCCCTATGGAATTCGCTCCCTGCAGAGACGCATGCACTGTGGGATCTAATGACCTTCCGAAGGGCCTGTAAGACCTGGTTGTTCAGGCAGTTATTTGGCCCCTGACTGGCATTTGTTACAACCTGCCATTCCGCCACACCACTGCCACACTGTCCCAAATGCTATGTGCTCGATTACTGGGGTTTTATAGTGGGGGGGGGGGGGGACGGGACTTTTAACTTTTTAACTTTTAACTGTTTAACTGTTTTAGCTGTGTTATAATGTCACTTTTATGTGTTTTAATTGGTTCTGTTAGCGTGCTGTAAACCGCCCTGAGCTTCGGATAGGGCGGTCTATCAAGCCGAAACAATAAATAAATAAATAAATAAAATCGACTTGATGGCAATTAACAACTACCAAGGTGATTTAAGGTGATTTTTGGCATCAGACCAATAACTTCTGTAATCTCTGTATTTATGAACTGTCCCTCCTTTTGGATGTACTAGTGTTTCAACAAATGGACCCATGTTTGCATTGATGCAGCCACAGTCTAAATATTGATTTTATCAATACCAGTGGTTCCCAATCATTTTTTGACCAAAGACCACTTTGACTCGGGACCACACTCCAACTTTAGTACCAAAAGGGATACAAATCAGTTTTTGGTCAACTTTAGATTCGGTTTGGTCATTTGGGGTGCACATTCAGAAAATTGCATTGAACAGACCACATCAGCTCTAGTTTCTGATACAGAACACATACCATCCAGTAGTTGTAACCGTATATACTCGAGTAAAAGCCGACCCGAATATAAGCCGAGGCACCCAATTTTACCACAAAAAACTGGGGAAACTGACTCAAGTATAAGCCGAGGGTGGGAAATGCAGCCGCTACGGGTAAATTTCAAAATAAAAATAGATACCAATAAAATTACATTAATTGAGGCATCAGGAGGTTAAATGGTTTTGAATATTTACATAAAACTGAAGTTTAAGATAAGACTCCCCAACTCTGATTATACCATTATTCTAACCTTCTTCAATGTACATGTGCTTAAATATCCTTCCAATAATAATGAGAGGAAAATCATAAATGTTATAATAATAATAATAGAGTAAAATAAGGGAAACATAATAACAGTAATAACAGAGTAAAAAAATAAATGTAATAATAACAATAATAAAGTAAAATAATAGTGTAATAATAATAATAAATAGAGTAAAATAATAAATATAAAATAATAATAACAACAGAGTAAAATAATAAATAACCTTGACTCGAGTATAAGCCGAGGCGGACTTTTTCAGCCAACAAAAAGGGATGAAAAACTAGGCTTATACTCGAGTACATACAGTATATTTAATAATTTAGAGCTGATGTGATAGTAGTAATCTTTCGTGGGTAGTCAGCCTCTCCTCTCCTGATATTGCTGTTGCCTCAGCACTATAAGAGGGTTTTGTGAGATCGGTCACTCTTGTTGCTGTGTGGTTTCGAGGCAACAGTGTAGTAATAGTGAGGCCGCGGACCATCTTTTCATTCCTGTGGACCACTGGTGGTCCATGAACCACAGGTTGGGAAACACTTGTCTATACTCTGCATTCTTTTTAATTAAGATTTTCTAATTACAAGACCAGTTTGTTTAATGGCTTGCCTCTTCTTTTTTTTTTTTGTCAGGAGCGACTCCTTATGTACTGTATGTATATACTCACATTTAGTTGAATTAAGTCTGAAAATATATTATATATATTATATGGCTCTCACTGAAATAAATTTCCAAATATATTGCTTTCATGGCTCTCTGAGTTAAAAAGGTTCCTGACCCCTGTTCTAAACCAAAGTAGGAATCATGTGGCCCTCCAGATGTTGCTGGACTGGAACTCCTACCACCATCACCAATTGCTTTACTGCAAGGGTGCCCACACTTTTTCAGCATGCAAGCTACTTATATTAAAACCAAGTCAGAAAGATCTACCTACCTCCTCAAGGCTGGAGAGGGGAGGGGCGGGGGTGGGGCTTGGCCAGAGGGGGTGGAGCCAGGCAGTGCCAAGCCCCACCCCTCCCCTCTGGCTTTGGAACACCCAGCAGCTTCTCCAGGCTTGACAATGGCAGTGCCAAGCCAGTGGTGGCATAGCTAGCACAAGGTTGGCTTGGCACTGCCATCCTCAAGCCTGGAGAAGCTGCTGGTAGAGCGGAAGCCACAGGGGGCGGAGCCAGGCCGCATCAAGCCCCTCCCCCTCCCCTCTGGCTTTGGAGCTCCCAGCAGCTTTTCCAGGCTTGAGGATGGCAATGCCAAGCCAGTGGTGACATAGTTAGCCGCTGTCCTGGGGTGTCACGCTATCTAATTTCTGAACTGTACCTGGGGGTTTTGTATTTTGCTGTTTTAACTGTTTTAATTGTCTTAGATGTTTTATCGCATTGCTTGTGTGTAGTTGTACCTTCGGTTCCTGTGAGCCGCCGCGAGCCTCAGGGAGTCGGCGGCATAGAAACCCGAATAATAAATAAATAAGGCTGGCTTGGCACTGCCATCCTCAAGCCTGGAGAAGCTGCTGGGAGTGCCGAAGCCGGGAAGGGGGCGGGGCTTGGTGCGGCCTGGCTCCGCCCCCCTCTGAGAAGCGCCCCATTCAGCTGGGATCGACCTCCTTCAGTCCCGGGATCGACTGGTCGATCGCGATCGACTTCCTGGGCAGCCCTGCCTTACTGGCTCAAGTTCCTAAAAGTTGGAGATCAGCATCTGGATGGAAACAGGATTCTTACCTGGACTAACTTAGAGGTCTTCACCCACACAAGCTTAAAAATCCCCCTATTTTTTACCTGTGCTTTGTATTTGCTTCACAAGCATCCTCCACTTCTTGCTGCAATATTCCGAGTTTATTTTTCAGGAGAGTGCTGTCTTCTGAAACGGTGGCAACTTCAATTCTGCATTGCAATACAAGAAATTATTTAAAAACTAAAATAAAAGAAATGCCAACTAGGTAAAAATGAATAGACTTCTTTCATCAGAAGTTACTTAGGTTCTATTAGTGTGCTAAAACCTGAATATAAGCAAATATACTATGCCAGATCTCTGAAAATATTTGTACTATACACAATATTTCAGTAGATGCTTCCAGGTGTGCCTTTTACATCAATGAGAATGAAGGAAATAAGGTATCTTTGATGGCCCGGAGTTATTAACAATTTGCTTCCATTATACTCTGCTGAATAAGGAACAAACTATATATACAGGCTAAGGGCCCCCTGGTGGTACAGCGGGCTAAACCACTGCACTGCTGAACTTGCTGACTGAAAGGTCAGCAGTTCGAATTCAGAGCGGGGTGTTAGGCCCAGCTTCTGCCAACCTAGCAATCTGAAAACATGTGTGAGTAGCTCAATAGGTACTGCTTCTGTGGGAAGGTAACGGCGCTCTATGCAGTCATGCTGGTCACATGACCTTGGAGGTGTCTATGGACAATGCCGGTTCTTCGGCTTAGAAATGGAGATGAGCACCACCACCCACCCCCGCCCCCAGAGTTGGACACGACTAGACTTAATGTCAAGGGAAACCTTTACCTATATATATACAGGTTGGATATCCTTTATCTGAAATGACTTTTGTGGTCTTTGGAATATTATTTGCATATATATACATAAGAAGATCTGTTGGAGATGGAACTCCAAGCTTGAACATAAAAATCATTTATGTTTCATAGCTTGAAAGTAACTTAATGCACAATGTTTTTAATTATTTTGTGCATGACACAAAGTTTGTGTATATCAAAGTTGTCACTATCTCAATATTCTAATGGTTGTATTGGTTTTAACATTATCTTTTTAATAATCTTATTTTAGTGTTTACATGTTTTAATTTGTACACTGTATTGTTTTTCGTATTGTTAGCTGTTTAAAAGAAAGATATATATATATATGCATATGTATACATATATATAGTATGTATACGATATTGGATTACCGTATGTGATTTTATAATTTAATTTTGATTTCTTTTAGGAGGTGTTTTAATGTATATGTTTTTATTTACTAGATATTGTCAGTGCAAGAATGAGTTTAAAATGTTTTCTGTTAAATGTGTCTATTTTCTAAGCTGTGTGATATAGTTAGGCCATTATAGAGTTAACTGGAGAAGGAGAGTTCATGTCTGTGACGAAAGCAAAGTTCCCGTATGTTCAACCCTTGGAATGTAAACATTTGTAGATAAGGACAAGCTCTGGTCGCCACGTGCTGGAAAAGCTCCGGCACTATGTTTTTGCTTCTTTAACTAATAAAAGGACTATTTAGAGTTTCAACCTGACTCTGCATGATTTATCCTTGACAGATATGGTGGCAATGTATTGTATGTAATGCATGGCTTTGAATTGTGTCTTCATGTGCATCAGTCTGAGTCCCCTTCGGGGTTGATAAGGGCGGGATATAAATATGGCACACAAACACACACACACACATGTGTGTGTATTGCCCCCTGTTGGTGCAGCAGGTTAAACCACTGAGCTGCTGAACTTGCTGACCAAAAGATTGGCAGTTCAAATCTGGGAGTGGGGTGAGCTCCCGCTGTTAGGCCCAGCTTCTGCCAACCTTGCAGTTTGAAAACATGCAAAGGTGAGTAGATCAATAGGTACCGCTTCTGCAGGAAGGTAATGGCACTCCATGCAGTCATGCTGGCCACATGACCTTGGAGGTGTCTACGGACAATGCTGGCTCTTAGGCTTAGAAATGGAGATGAGCACCACCACCCCCAGACTTAATGTTAGGGGATACCTTTGCCATATGTGTGTGTGTGTGAAAATACTGTGCAGTCAAAATATTTCATTCTCATACACACACACACACACACATACACATATAAGAAATATTTTGACTGCACAGTACTTTCAGCTTTTGGTGGCATACTATTCAGGGGAAAGGATTCCTGATATTATATTAAACTAATATAAAAGCAAGGGCACCCAGAATGGATCCCTTCCGCAATACGTGGATCTACTGAACTTAGAATTCCAAAAAGCAAAGTCACCAGACCTCATGAGGTCCATCTCAATCTCGTGCTTCTTTTTCATGTCGTCCTCCAGTCTGTCCCTTTCTTGGGCCAGCCTTTGTCCCAGGTTGGAAATTTCTTTGGCATAGTACTGCTCCATTTCCGACCTCTCCTTCTCAAAGCTCTTCTTGAGTTCTTGGAGCGGGATCCGTTTCTGAAGCTGAGCTTTCAAGCCATCCATCACCTCCTGGTATTTTGCATTCAGTTCTTCCAGGTCATTTTTCTGCTCCTCCAGCTCACTTATCTCAATCTTGAAACCTTGTTCAATGTCTTTCCTTTCCTCCTCCAAGTTCCTTTTCATTAACTCGATTTCTCTTTCATAGTAGTTGACCTAGAAAAGGTAAAAGGCTTCAGGCATCTTTTTAAGTAGCACAATTTGCAAGGAAGCACACACTGCTTTAGAACGCTATCTTTAATGACAGCCACAGAAATCAGATCGTGTGCATTTGGCAAAGACTAGGATTATATTCCTCTGACTTTCACTTCCAAGGAGGTTATATTATATTGCAGGAGTATTTTGTTTAATAGTGAAAAGCTTTCCATATAAAGAGAACCTTGCACTGAAAGATTTACCCTATTTTCTGAAAGTTTTGTGGTTTTATATTCCTTGTAGTCAAGCAGAGATGGATTGAGCACCCATACCTTGGAAAGTCTGACTTGGCCACGGTGGTCCACGCTCTGGATACATCCCGAATAGACTACTGCAATGCTCTCTACGTGGGGTTGCCTTTGAAGACTGTTCGGAAGCTGTAATTAGTCCAACGCTCGGCAGCCAGGTTATTAACAGGAGCAGGGTACAGGGAGCATACAACTCCCTTGCTGCGCCAGCTCCTCTAGATGCCAATTAGCTTCCAAGCACAATTCAAAGTGCTGGTTTTAACCTGCAAAACTCTACACGGTTCTGGCCCAGTTTGCCTGTCTGAATGGATTATCCCCTATGAACCATCTAGGACATTGAGGTCCTCCGGAGAGGCCCTACTCTCGTTCCTGCCACTTTCGCAAGTGCGTCTGGTGGGAACGAGAGACAGGGCCTTCTCTGTGGTGGCCCCTCGGTTATGGAACTCTCTCCCAAGCGATGTTAGATCTGCCCCCTCCCTTTTGTCCTTCAGGAGGCAGGTGAACATGCAATCTAAATGAGTTTATAAATAAAGACTTGAGAGCTAGAGAGCATACAGGTCATATTACTGTATGAACCAAGGCTAGACCAGGCAAGGGGAAACTTGGGCCCTGCGGGTGCTTTGAACTCCAACTCCCACAATTCCTAACAGCCTCAGGCCCCTTACTCCCCCCCCCCTTAGCCACTTAGGAATTGTGGGAATTGGAGTCCAAAAGGAATGGTGGGGGTTGGAGTCCAAAAGGAACAGTGGGAGTTGGGGTCCAAAGGGAACTGTGGGAGTTGGAGTCCAAAGGGAACTGTGGGAGTTGGAGTCCAAAGGAACTGTGGGAGTTGGAGTCCAAAAGGAACTGTGGGGGTTGGAGTCCAAAAGGAACAGTGGGAGTTGGAGTCCAAAGGAACTGTGGGAGTTGGAGTCCAAAAGGAACTGTGGGAGTTGGGGTCCAAAAGGAACTGTGGGAGTTGGAGTCCAAAGGGAACTGTGGGAGTTGGAGTCCAAAAGGAGCTGTGGGAGTTGGAGTCCAAAAGGAACTGTGGGAGTTGGGGTCCAAAAGGAACTGTGGGAGTTGGGGTCCAAAAGGAACTGTGGGAGTTGGAGTCCAAAAGGAACTGTGGGAGTTGGAGTCCAAAAGGAACTGTGGGAGTTGGGGTCCAAAAGGAACTGGGGGAGTTGAGGGTCCAAAAGGAGCTGTGGGAGTTGGAGTCCAAAAGGAACTGTGGGAGTTGGAGTCCAAAAGGAACTGTGGGAGTTGGAGTCCAAAAGGAACTGTGGGAGTTGGAGTCCAAAAGGAACTGTGGGAGTTGGAGTCCAAAAGGAACTGTGGGAGTTGGGGTCCAAAAGGAACTGTGGGAGTTGGAGTCCAAAGGAACTGTGGGAGTTGGGGTCCAAAAGGAACTGTGGGAGGGAGTTGGAGTCCAAAGGGAACTGTGGGAGTTGGAGTCCAAAAGGAACTGTGGGAGTTGGAGTCCAAAAGGAACTGTGGGAGTTGGGGTCCAAAAGGAACTGTGGGAGTTGGAGTCCAAAAGGAACTGTGGGAGTTGGAGTCCAAAAGGAATTGTGGGAGTTGGAGTCCAAAAGGAATTGTGGGAGTTGGAGTCCAAAAGGGGGCAGTCCAAAAGGAACTGTGGGAGTTGGAGTCCAAAAGGAACTGTGGGAGTTGGAGTCCAAAAGGAATTGTGGGAGTTGGAGTCCAAAAGGGAGCTGGAGTCCAAAAGGAATTGTGGGAGTTGGGGTCCAAAAGGAACTGTGGGAGTTGGAGTCCAAAAGGAGCTGTGGGAGTTGGAGTCCAAAAGGAACTGTGGGAGTTGGAGTCCAAAAGGAACTGTGGGAGTTGGGGTCCAAAAGGAACTGTGGGAGTTGGAGTCCAAAAGGAACTGTGGGAGTTGGAGTCCAAAAGGAGCTGTGGGAGTTGGAGTCCAAAAGGAATTGTGGGAGTTGGAGTCCAAAAGGGAGCTGGAGTCCAAAAGGAACTGTGGGAGTTGGAGTCCAAAAGGAACTGTGGGAGTTGGGGTCCAAAAGGAACTGTGGGAGTTGGAGTCCAAAGGGAACTGTGGGAGTTGGAGTCCAAAAGGAACTGTGGGAGTTGGAGTCCAAAAGGAACTGTGGGAGTTGAGAGTCCAAAAGGAACTGTGGGAGTTGGAGTCCAAAAGGAGCTGTGGGAGTTGGAGTCCAAAAGGAATTGTGGGAGTTGGAGTCCAAAAGGGAGCTGGAGTCCAAAAGGAATTGTGGGAGTTGGGGTCTAAAACACCTGCAGGGTCCAAGTTTGCCCATACCTGGGCTAGACAATTTAAGAGTATGCCATTCAAGCTAGTTTGGATTTTGCTGGAACTATGATCTAAAGTCTGATGTTAATGTTCTTTAAACTGGGATATTAACGGCTGCCTCCCCAACTCACCTTGGTTTCTAGCTGTATTTTCAAATCTTGGCGTTGCTCTTTGAGTTCTTCTACCAGAAGCTCCATTTGTATACTTACTGAGCAAGGATCAGACTCAGCAAAATTTACCCCTGTAAATAAAACCATTTTTGAAGAAAAAACCAATGCAGAACTATAATGACTCTGACAAACAACACATTTATGCATGTCCAATAATTGTTTTATATGCCAAAGACATATCAAGGAGCATGAAAGGACATGCCTGGCTCAATAGCAGTACGTGTGAAAAAGATCTTGGGAGTGCTCGTGGACAACCAGTTAAACATGAGCCAACAATGTCATGCGGCAGCAAAAAAAAGCCAATGGGATTTTGGCCTGCATAAATAGGAGTCTAGTGTCTAGATCCAGGGAAGTCATGTTACCCTCTATTCCAGGCAACACCTGGAAAACTGTGTCTAATTCCGGACACTGCAACTGAAAGGAAATGTTGACAAAAACTAAAATGATCAAGGGTCTAGAGAACAAGCCTTATGAGGAGCGGCTGAAAGAGCCATGCATGTTTAGCCTGCAGAAGAGAAGGCTGAGAGGAGACATGATGAGGGCCATGGATCAATATGTGAAGGGAAGTCAGAGGGAGGAAGGAGCAGGCTTGTATTTGGTTGCCCTGCAGACTAGGACGCGAAACAATGGTTTCAAACTACAGGAAATAAAGGAGATTCCACCTGAACATTAGGAGGAACTTCCTGAATGTGAGAGCTGTTCAGCAGTGGAACTCTCTGCCCTGGATTGTGGTGGCGGCTCCTTCTTTGGAGGCTTTTAAACACAGGCTGGATAGCCATCTGTCGGGGGTGCTTTGAATGTGATTTTCCTGATTCTTGGCAGGGGGTTGGACTGGATGGCCCACGAGTCTCTTCCAACTCTATGACTATGATTCTATGACAGTGCAAACATTTGGCGCTTATTTTTTTCTTATACATTTTACCTGCAGTTTATTATTTAATCTGCAAGTCTCAAATATTCACTATTAGAGTTAAGTGTGTAATTGGCCAGCTTGATTAGTATTGAATCGCCCTGCAGCTTCAAAGCCTCGCTGCTTCCTTCCTGTGGGAATCCTTTGTTGGGAGGTGTTAGCTGGTTACCAATATTTAAAAGTTTAGAATTGGGCCAGTAAATAAAGACCAACACTAAAAAAAATATAGGGTAATTCCAGACAGGAAACAATCAGGGCCAGCTAACACCTCCCAACAAAGGATTTCCCCCAGGCATGAAGCAGTCAGGCTTTAAACCTGCAAGGCTATTCAATTCTAATCAAGCTGGCCAATTGCAACATTCACTCTTGCCTCAAACAGACAAGAGTTCTTTCTCCCGCCCTGGACATTATTCCACAGATATATAATCCCCACTTGCCTAGTTTCCAACAGACCTCACAACCTCGGAGGATGCCTGCCATAGATGTGGGTGAAACGTCAGGAGAGAATGCTTCTGGAACATGGCCATACAGCCCAGAAACCTCACAGCAACCCATGGAAGTATAGTTTCATCTAAATTTCTTAATTTTATCCTGATGTAATTTCCTCATTGAGAGGGGGGTGCAGAAAAAGCTCTGTGTTATGGCAGTCTTAGTGTTAAGTCTATGGCCCTGGAGACTAGAGTTCAAGTCCCTGCTTGGCCATGGAAATCTATTGGGTGGCCTTAGACTAGTGTTTCCCAACCTTTTTTGTGCCACGGCACACTTTTAACATTATAAAAAAATCTGGGGGCACACCACCAACCAAAATGACACAAAATGACACTCTTAACACAGTAAAGAACGGCTGGGGGATGGTGGCCTGCTGGGAGCAGCTGCTGGGAGTGCCGAAGCCAGGGGAGGGGGAGGAGCCAGGCCGTGCCATGCCCCGCCTCCTCCCCCCGGCTTCAGGTCTCCCACAGCTTCTCCAGCCTTGAGGGGGCAATGCCAAGCCAGCGGTGGCAGAGCCAGCACAATGCTGGCTTGGCACTGCCCCCTCAAGGCTGGAGAAGCTGCGGGAAGGCTGAAGCCGGGGGAAGGGGGCGGAGCCAGGCCACGCCAGGCCCCGCCCCCTTCCCGGCTTCAGCTCTCCCACAGCTTCTTCAGCTTTAAGGGGCAGTGCGAGCGAGGGGCGGGAGTCATGGGAGTGCGAAGCCAGGGGAGGGGGAGGAGCCAGGCCGTGCCATGCCCCGCCCCTCCCCCGGCTTCAGCTCTCCCACAGCTTCTCCAGCCTTGAGGGGGCAATGCCAAGCCAGCGGTGGCAGAGCCAGCACAATGCTGGCTTGGCACTACCCCCTCAAGGCTGGAGAAGCTGCGGGAAGGCTGAAGCCGGGGGAAGGGGGCGGAGCCAGGCCACGCCAGGCCACGCCCCCTCCCCGGCTTCAGCTCTCCCACAGCTTCTTCAGCTTTAAGGGGCAGTGCGAGCGAGGGGCGGGAGTCATGGGAGTGCCGAAGCCAGGGAGGGAGGAGCCAGGCCGTGCCATGCCCGCCCCTCCCCCAGCTTCAGCTCTCCCACAGCTTCTCCAGCCTTGGGGGGCAATGCCAAGCCAGCGGTGGCAGAGCCAGCACAATGCTGGCTTGACATTGCCCCCTCAAGGCTGGAGAAGCTGCGGGAAGGCTGAAGCCGGGGGAAGGGGGCGGAGCCAGGCCACGCCAGGCCGCGCCCCTTCCCCAGCTTCAGCTCTCCCACAGCTTCTTCAGCTTTAAGGGGCAGTGCGAGCGAGGGGCGGGAGTCATGGCCCCCGTCCCCGGTGACTGAAGCCGCGCGGAGGAGGAGCATGAGCGGTGGACGGGCTTCAGTGGGTGGGGCTCCTCCTCCGCGCGGCTTCAGAGCGAGGGGCGAGAGTCATGGCGGATTGGAGGCTGGCTGGGGAGGCGGCGCCCCGGCCCGTTTTTCTTTTTCTCCGCCACCGCCCGGCCCTTCCTCCTCCCCCCCCAAGCAGCAGGAGTTCGGCAGGAGGAGAGGGGAAGGAAGGGGGGCTTTTCTCACGGCACAGCAGGAGGTCCGTCACGGCACACTACTGTGCCGCGTCACAGTGGTTGGGAAACACTGCCTTAGACAAGTCAAACTCTTGCAACTACTGAGGGAAATTAAACCTAACCTGCTCTGAATAAATCATGCCAATAAAATAGATTCACATTAGGATTGCCATAAATCAGAAACCACTTGAAGGTATACAGTAATGGGAAATGATTCATAATAACAAGAGAGGGGACAGGTTTATGGTCCTTGTGACCCATTTTTATGATGACAGAGTTATAATCCAGTATGGAATATGATTTTAAAAAAAACAGTATTAAATATTTAAATACTTAGATGACAAAGGTAAAAAAAACTGAATTAAGTATTAAAATCTCCTAAGACGGTGACAGCATGTTGCGTCAGAAGCTATTGCTGCTGCACAAAAGCTAGTGACGTTGGCAGCGAGAAGGTAGTCAACAGAAAAATAATTCAGTCCTACATTGAGCATTGTACCTACAGAGACATCTGGTGGCACAATTTACTATTTAAAATGCCATCATATACCTCCAGCATTATATTCAGTACTGTTCTTTCTACCAAGACTGTCAAAAACATTTTGTAAATCCAATTTTATTTATTTATTTATTATTTACAGTATTTATATTCTGCCCTTCACACCCCACAGGGGACTCAGGGCGGATTACAATGTACATATACATGGCAAACATTCAATGCCATAGACCAGGGGTGCTCATTAGGTAGCGTGGGAGCTACTAATAGATCTTCAGCCCTCTTCCAGGTGATCTTCGGGCCTCACCAGCCGAATGGGGCGCTCCTGCCATGCGCGCTCACTCCCTGTGCGCACGCGCGTTCCTGCTGCTGGCTTCCGCTCAGGGGCGGTCCTACAAGGTAGGCCAAGTAGGCGGCCGCCTAGGGCGCCATCTGGGAAGGGGCCGCCATCCTGGCCGCATGGGGCGCCATCCTGGCCCTGCTGATGTTCCTCAGACAGCGCCGCAGTATAGTGGTATTGTACAAAATAGTAATATATAATATTTTATTTTACTTTATTTTGGGTTATTTGAGTTTTATAGGAGTAATGAAAACATTTAGTAGAGGATAATTTTATTGAAATAAATAATTTTATTTATTATTTTATAATAATAATATAATAGAATGTTATATTGTATTATAATGTCAATATATTATAATATAATTATATTGTAATGTAGTATAATATAATTATGATATAATATAGTATGAGTATGTTATAATATATTGTATATACATTGATACAGTATAATACTACTAATGGTATTGTGATATTATAATTGTATATTGGTTTTACATGGGGGGGCAAAATAATGTTGGGGGGGCACCAAAATAATGTTCACCTACCATTTAAAATTACCTTAGACCGCCCCTGCGGGTTCCGCTCTCACTGTGCTTCTTTCGCCTGCAAGGCATTGCAGGAAGAAGGAAGCACGAGGCGGGGCCTCTGGAGGGAGCGCCCTGCCTCTCTCTCGTCCAGAAGCAGCTGTGCAGCCTCCGCTGCTGGCGAGACAGGCAGGGCGGAGAGCTCCCTTTGGATGCCCCGCCTCGTGCTTTCTTCTTTCTTGCAATGCCCCGCAGGTGGAAGAAGCGCTGTGCAGGTGGAAAACAGCAGCAGGATCACGTGCAATGGCAAGAGCATGCGGCAGCGCGTGGGAGCGCACGGTGGCGGGGGCAGGTAGGTCTTTTGGACTTGGTTGCTTTAAGAGTAGCTCGCATGCTGAAAAAGTGTGAGCACCCCTGCCATAGACACACAACATACAGTATATAGACAGGCACTCAGAGGCTATTTAACATTCCAGCTTCTGGCCACCAGGGGAGCTGTCGCTTCCTCATTCTTTGCATACTTCCTGGAGATTTTTATGGCCCCATAAAGCAGGTAAATTAGCTTCCCCACAAAGTGGTACCTAAATTTCCTACTTGACAGATGTAACTGTCTTTCGGGCTGCAAAGGTCGACAACAAGCTACACAATTTTGGTCGGGAGCTCACTCCGACCCGGGCAGGCTTCGAACTCATGACCTTTCGGGTGTGACATCTGTATAATAGTAAGTATGTGAATACATAAAAACATTTGCCTGTTCGAATGCTATGCTGTGTCCATTTTTTTATTTATATAGATATATTCAGTTGTCCATTTTGCCCTAAACAGCTATGTGTAACTTGCATCTCTTACCTGGAAGGCTGCTTTTTACATTTTCGAGCAGGAGCCTTTCTCCAGGGCTCTTGGCCTTCATGTTGGAATTGGTTTGGCTATGTTTGCTTCCATGAAGCTGGGAGCAGAGTTTTTCCATCTCCATTTGCAGCTCATCATTCCTGTCACGCAAATCCTATAAGCAGGGAAATGATGAATGACAAAATTCAAACGTGGATCTCTCTCTCTCTCTCTCTCTCTCTCTCTCTCTCTCTCTCTCTCTCTCTCTCCTCTCTCTCTCTCCTCTCTCTCTCTCTCTCTCTCTCTCTCTCTCTCTCTCTCTCTCTCTTAGAGGGACACACAATGCAACCATGTCTCGGGGGAATTAATAGGTCAAGCTTGCAAAGGATTTTCACAGAAATAGTTTTTAAAATGCTGCTATGTCCCTTTGTTTTCGCCTTACCTTTCCACATCTGTGAAAACATAAATTTGGGCATTTGAAAAAAAAAACAAAACAAAAACAAGAATGGTTGTAGACACCTAAGATTTCAAGATCAGCAAAACATCATGCAAGTTGCCAAAACCGAATGCATTGTAAAAAAAAAAAACACCCAAATCAAGCACACTCTTGGAACTGAACTGCTCACCTGGACCCTCTATGAATATATATATATATATATCAGCAGCAAATGTCGAGAGTTTGGAAAAGCAGGAAAAACAATTGGGAGGGAAACACAAGAAAATGATAAAAACACAAAGGTTCTTTTTCAGAGCTTCAATAAGTTATATATGGTTTGTTGTAGGTTTTCCGGGCTGTACGGCCATGTTCTAGAAGCATTCTCTCCTGATGCTTCGCCTGCATCTATGGCAGGTCTGTTGGAAAATAAATAAATAGTGTTTATTTAAATAAATAAATAAATAAATAAATAGTGTTTATTTATATAAATTGTGTTTATTTACCTGTGGAAAGTCCAGGGTGGGAGAAAGAACTCTTATCTGTTGGAGCTAGGTGTGAATGTTTCAATTGGCCAACTTGATTAGCAGTTTTTAGACGTAGCTTGTTACTGCCTGGGGGAATCCTTTGTCGAAAGGTGATTAGCTATCCCTGATTGTTTCTTGTCTGGTGTTGTAGTTGAGCAAGCTGAGCCTGTAGTTGCTACAGGTAGTAACTGGGAGGAGGATACTTTGTCGGACATGTCACTTGAAGAGGGAGGTTTGGGCAGAATTACTGCAGCTGGGAGGAAGAGAGCTGCAAGTGTTGTGAGTTTGGAAGATGCAGAACAAAGGAGAAAGGTCCGACAAATACTTAGGGAGCCTACCAGTGATGACACTTTTGAGGGGTTTGAAGCAGAGTTAACCTCAGAAGAGAGTGATACAGAGCTGGACTCAGCGTTGGTGCAGGATGTCAGGAATGTGTTAAATGCTGAGTCCAGCGAAAGCTCATTTTTTGGCTTTTCGAGTGATCCTGATTGGCCTAGTGGAAATGTTGAGTCGGATTGGGGTCCTTTAACTGCTCAGCAAAGGTGGGAGGCTTGGAGGAACACACCCAGTGCTGCAGCTGGGGGGACTGAGGCAGATTTGGGTGGGGAGTCTGATGACTCTGATTTGTAAGGGTATAAAAGGTCTGGGGATTTGGGATTCTGCGGTTGGCCAAGGTGTTGCTGGTGGGTTGCTAGTTCCTGTATCTGGTGCTCTTGATTCTTCGTGTCTTAGTTCTTGATTCCCAGCGAGCTGTGAGTATTGGGCTGTTTCATGTGTTGTTCTGGGGGAGCTGCTATGGCAGCTCTAGCTGACACTGTTGTATGTTGGGGGGTTGGGGCTTTAATGTGTGTTTTTATGTTTAGTGACTACCGCGTTTCGTTTGATCATTTCCTGTGTTGCTGTGAGTGCCTGTCTCTTCTTGGTATTGTATAATGGGTGGAGGGGAGTTGCTGTGGGTTGCGGGGGCTTTGATGTGTTTGTTTGTATACTTAGCTCCTGGAGTTTGAGAAGCACTCCTCCTTTCCTTCTGAGACGGGTCTTCGCATCACACAGACTTCGAGCCGGGATAAAGGCCAAAGACTACGAAAGACTGACGTCTTCCCTGTTTTGTTTATAGGCTTTTTGGGTGTGGGTTTTTTTATGCCGGACTGTGGCTATGTTTTTTGTTTGAATAAACTGTAAATACTTTTACTAGCTTGGCGTGTCTGTGAGCCATCTGTGGGAGTCTCAACATCTGGGGTTCCCCTGTATTTGAATGTTGTTATTTAAAAGGGGTGTGAAGGATAATAAAGAGGTATTCTATATTCATATCACAAAACACATGTAATAATGTAACAATATTCAAAGCGATAAGTATCGCCAACTCATACCGCCTGAAGTCCAAAGCAAGTGGTAAACGTATCCGGCTCCTAGGTACAAGTTTCGTTGAGGTAAATCCCAAAGTATATAATCCGCTCTGGATAAACAAAGCCAATAGTGATGTTTGTAAAGTTCCACCAATCAAGGAGAGCTCTGGATTGGAGCGGTGTAGTTATTCAAGAGCAAACATATAATCCGCTGGAGAAAAAAAGCCCAGAAAGCGATGTGTATAATTTCAAAAATAGGGAGGCTCCGGACTGAAGCGGTGTGTAGTAACGTTTCCTCATTGCTGGTTTTATCAAGGTATTAAATCATAAACATAGAGGCGTTCCAGTATATCAGAGTTTTCCATATAAATGTTATAACCCTTCCATCAAAGATAAGGGTTTCATGTTATAACCCTCCCACCCTGGACTGATATACTGGAAAGCCTCTATGTTTATGATTTAATGCCTTGATAAAACCAGCAATGGTGAAACGGACTCTTGGCCATCTAAACAGCAACTGCAACCCGTCGGCTTGACTTTCAGCCTTCCATTACTTGGGGGATCCATTTCTCCAGAGAAGAGGGTGAGAGGTAAGTAGTTCCAGGATAATGTCAATCAAAGAGAACGGGTTCAGGAAGACACAGAGGTCAATGTTGATAAAACATAAATCTTTATCTTGGTAATTCGATGTCAATAATATCTTGCAATCGTCGTTGTGAAACAAAAATCATTCAAAATATTCCGTCTATATTAGACATATGTATAATCCACAAAAAGGAGTCTAGAGCAACTACGCTGGCAATAACTTTAAATGATAAATCCACAATGGATTAATTGGGTTAATTGGCAGTAGCGTAGTGTTCTTAAGGGTCGACAGTCATGGTCCAAGCAGTTTCGCCAATTGTGGCTTCCTCGGGACCCCAGACTCAATTCAATATACGGTTTCACAGGTCCGGATTTCTATTAATATAATATATACAAAGAGCAAATAAGTCAATCATACTATACAATATAGCAAGCCCGTATCAGGAACTACGAGATGGAAAGCAGCACCAATTTAACTCAATTCGGTTCCACAGGTGTATTCAAATTAACAGCTCACTGATTGATAAATGATCATTCAACCCTCCAGGATACTCTGATTTAAGGTTGACTATCCAGAATTTTTCTCTTTGGAGTAAATGTAGTTTGAAATCACTGTGTGGCCGTGGGTCAACTTTTTCCAATACTACCACTTTAAAGTCTTCATAATGATGGGATTCCCTGAAATGAGTGTATAATATGGAAGAGTCGTTACGGGTTCTAAAGCGCGATTTGTGTTCCTGGACGCGCACCTTAAGTTCACGCCCCATTTCTCCAATATAGTATAAAGAACAGTTGCAAATCAAACAATAAATGGCGCGCTTGGATCCGCAGCTCATCCAGGATTTAAAGTGAAAGATGCGTGATTGATCACTGGATGTAATGGATGTTTGTTGACTGATATGTTTATCAGCAGGGCCTTCTAGCAGGGCCGCCGCCGCCCTGCTAGAAGTTGGGGGAGCCTTCTGGAGGAGGCGAGACCCAACATGGCGGGTGGCCTTGAGGACGCCCAGCTATCCCATGTGCTGGGGTCCCGTGAAGAAAGGCCACCCGGAAGCAGTCGACCCCTGGAAGTCCTGCCCCCGGAAGTCTCTGCGTTTAGCACTGACCCAGAACGAGACCCCCGGAAGAGGAGGAGGAGGGTACGCCGCCGGAAGCGGAAGAAAGGTGCCCACCGGACGTCTCAGGTCAGGGACCGGAGGTCGGACCCACTGCCCTGCCGGAGAGACCGACGAGGCTGCGCCCCTGGAACCGCGGGTCCGACCACAGAAGGGCGACCAACCTCGAGACAGACGACGACCCCGAGGACGTTCCCAGCCAGGACGTTCTGGAGCGCCAGCTATAAGCGCCTGACGCTCCAAGGGTCTCACCGGTCCCTTACAACGATCAGGAAGGACACTGCACTGACAGGCCGGGCCTCTCAGCGCGGACCACCAGTCGGAAGTTGGCGGTCTCCACCTCCTACTGGTGTGGTGGCACCGATGCTCTCGCGGGGACATCCTTGCCTGCCCTCCTTTGATGGCAGAGATGGCAGAGTGGTGCCTTGATTTGGCACCACTTTTTGACACTACCCCACCCCCTTCTCCCCTCCCCCACCCTCTTGTTTTTCCCTGTGTATTTGGCAGTATGTTGTCTTAAAGTTATTTTTGGAAGTCGCCCGGAGCACTAACGTGGAGGGCGACTCAGAAATAATAAAGTCCAGTTCCAGTTCCAGTTCCATATCGAACAACGGCCACATGGATGGGTATAACAACGGGAAGGGTCAATGGGAACCGACTTAGGGATGTCAGCATGGACAAGGATTTGTTTAATGTTCTGTGTCTTGCGATACGCAATCATGGGAGGATTCTCTAAACCTGGGATAGCATTGACCAAGGGCCAAAACTTGCGTACAATGCGTTGTATGGATTTCGCATGCGGGGTGAGGGTAAGGGGCCAGATTAATCTGTCAGGGGGAGCCCGTGTTTTAGGGGTTAAAAGTCGAGATCTAGGGACTTGACTGGCTTTGTGGTAAGCCTTATCAATGATGTGTGAGGGGTAACCTCGTTTGAGTAGTTGTGTTTTCAAAAGGTTGGCAGAGGCCTGGAAGTCCGGTTCACGTGAAGAGTTCCGCTTTAGCCTAATTAGTTGGGAATAAGGTAAGTTGTTGCGGAGAGAATGATCATGAAAGGAACCGTAATGCAGGATGGAATTTCTACTAGTACGTTTTACGTAATTTTTCACATGAATCATTTCTCCCTCCGCGTTTGCCAGTATCTTTCCCGATCAATGAGGAAACTTTACTACACGCCGCTTCAGTCCAGAGCCTCCCTATTTTTGGAATTATACACATCGCTTTCTGGGCTTTTTTTCTCCAGCGGATTACATGTTTGCTCTTGAATAACTACACCGCTCCAATCCGGAGCTCTCCTTGATTGGTGGAACTTTACAAACATCACTATTGGCTTTGTTTATCCTGAGTGGATTATATACAGTACTTTGGGATTTACACGAACGGAACTTGTACCTAGGAGCCAGATACGTTTACCACTTGCTTTGGACTTCAGGCGGTATGAGTTGGCGATACTTATCACTTTGAATATTGTTACATTATTACATGTGTTTTGTGATACAAATATAGAATACCTCTTTATTATCCTTCACACCCCTTTTGTGTGTGTGTTCTTTGAAATTGTCCACATGCTTGTGGATTTCAATGGCTTCTCTGTGTAGCGTAATCAAGGTGGCCAATTGAAACATTCACACTTACCTCCAACAGGCAAGAGTTCTTTCTCCCACCCTGGACTTTCCACAGATATATAAACCCAATTTTCCTAGTTTCCAACAGACCTCACAACCTCTGAGGATGCCTGCCATAGATGCAGGGAAAACGTCAGGAGAGAATGCTTCTAGAACATGGCCATACAGCCCGAAAAACCTACAACAACCCAGTGATTCCGGCCATGAAAGCCTTCGAAAATACAAAGTAATATATACTTTCCATACAACGGCTTGAGCACCCTTTATTTAGAATTTCAAAATCCAAACTATTCCAAAATTTGAAATTTTAACCACAAGGGTGGTTAAAATAGTGAGAGCATTGTTTTCTGATGGCTTATTTATTTTTATGCACAAAATGATTGGAAATATTTCATGACATTACCTTCAGGTTATGTGTATCAAGCAAAAACAAATGTCACGTTTAGAGTTGGGTCCCATCTCCAAGATATTTCATGATATTTCATGATGTAAATATGTGAAATATATGAAAATTCCATTTTTTTAAAAAAAATAATATGGAAAATCAAAACAAACCTGGTCACAAGCATTTAAGATAGGGGATATACAATCCATATAAGGGATCTACGATAGTCTGTTATTCTTGAATTCGTAGATGACAAAAAAGTTCTGTAACTTTCAACCTTTTTTGAGCCGCGGCACATTTTTTACATTTACAAAATCCTGGGGCACACCACCAACCAAAATGACACAAAATGACACTCTAACACAGTAATACATATAGTTAATATGTTTTTAAATGTATTTATACACTCAGTGTGAAAACTGGACCTGTTTCGATGAACACAACATAGATATCCTGGCAGGAATGGCAGAAAGACACAAACTTCCCACACAGAACTCCCATAACCAAGAGAAAATACTATAAGTTTGGTGGGCATTGACCTTGGGTTTTAGAGTTGTACTTCACCTATATCCAGAGAGCACTGTGGACTGAAAAAATGTTGGATCAGGACCAAACTTGGCATGAATACTCAATATGCCCAACTGTGAACACAGATGAAGTTTGGGGAAAATAGACCTTGACATTTGGAGTTACGGTTTCTGGGATTTATAGTTAACACACAATCAAAGAGCATCCTGAACTCTTGCAACAATGGAATTGAACCAAACTTGGCATATTGAACTCTCATTGCCAACAGAAAGTACTGAAAGGGTTTGCTTGGGAATTGACCTTGAGTTTGGAAGTTGTAGTTCACCTACACCCAGAGAGCATTGTGGACTCAAACAATATTATGATATGTTGTTGTTTGCTTTTTATCCAGAATCACAATGTTGGAAGGAGACTCACCACTTTAAGGCCCCTAAAACAGGCATGGGAAAACTTCGGCCCTCTGAGTGCTTTGGACTTCAATTCCCACCATTCCTAACAGCCTGAGGCCCTTTCCTGCTTAAGTGGCTGAGGGGGGAAAAGGAAAAGAGCCTGAGGCTGCTAGGAATGGTGGGAGTTGGAGTCCAAAACACCTGGAAGGTCCAACTTTGCCCATGCCAGCTTTCGACAGAGGCCTCTTCCTCCCCTCCCCCTTCCGCCCCTTTCTTCCCCTCCTGCCAAACACTTACTTTTTCTTCTACACTGCCGCTTCTGCCACCATTTTGATCCGAGGGGGCAGCGTGAGTGTGTTCAGGAGGGAAGGGGGGAGGGAGGAAGGCGTGACCCGTGCGGGCGCTACTGCGCAGACCCGCCCCAGAGCAAAGCGAGCAAAGCGAGCAGAGCGAGGCTGGGAAGAAGGGAGCCCGAGGGGAGAAGAAAAAGTGTTCGGCAGGAGGGGGAAGAAAGGGTATTGGAGGTTCCCATTTCCCGCGGCACACCTGATGATCGCTCACGGCACCTAGTGTGCCATGGCACACTGGTTGGGAAATACCGGTCTAGAAGATTTAAGCCACAATTTTGAGAAAGGACCAAATTCAGACTATCCATGTCCAGGTTTTCTGATATGCAGCACTTCATCTCCATACAACAGTTATAAGACCAATCAGAAGTCACCTACCCGACATTGTAATTCATATTCTTTAATGATTTCAGCAAACCTCTCTTCTTGATCAAATAATTCTGTGCTGTGTGGATCCAGAAGTCCCAGCTAAAGAGAGGAAAGAAAAACATGATGTGGAAATATTTGTCAAAAGGACCAGCATATTAAGAAATGGAAAGCCTTACAGTTTGATCTTAAATGTTTTAGTGCAGGCATGTGCAAACTTTGGCCCTCCAGCTGTTTTGGACTTCAACTCCCACAATTCCTAACACCTGCCCATTGCCTCTTCCTTAACACTTTCCTATCCTTTTTCTATGGCTCACAGCAAACAGAGGAATTGATCAGCAACTGAACATACTAGATAGGTTTGGGTAGTATACTCCGCTTATCTCATCCTGAGTTTTTACCATTTTATATTTGTGCATGCGGCCCTCCCTGTCATTTGTGATTTTAGACTGCTATTTGTATATTGTACTTTGGTTTATATGTATGTATTTTATTGTGTTTATTGTTGTTGGTTTTTTTTGGTTTTTTTTTAATTTCTCAGTATGTATAATTTATTGCAGTTAGCACACAGTTTAAAAATTCACCAACACACCAATAGGACAAAACTAAACAGCGTTATAAGTTATTCCCCCTCCCTTTCAGGAAAATAAAACATACTATGATTGTCAAAGCTAGAGGTCAGTATAAGTTTTAGAACCAAAAAAGAATGTGAAACTAAAGGGCACCCCCAAAAACAATCACTCACATTCACAAAAATAATAATTCAAAAGTAGTCCATTTTTTCCAGACATTGATTGTCTTTTCTAAAATGAATAAAAAGAATGTATTTTAAAAACCTAGCCTTATGTGTACTCACATTATCTAAATATTACCTACATTGTATATTTATGAGATTGTTTATGTTTATATCACAGAACCTATATATGGATGTTCGACTGTGAGCCTGAATTTCGTTGTATTTACCGTATGAATGATACCCAGAAGTGTTTATTTGTGTGACGGAAGGCCTTGATAAAGATCCCGACAGGGGTCGAAACGAGAGAGGGACCTTACAATATTATTTTCCTCGTTGGCCTGTGTGGACCCGGTTTTCAGGATTTACTACGGAGCACCGCACACTTTTCTCTTGATTTATTTGAGTCGCTCTTCTTAAAGCCACGCACCCTGTTATGGAATGATTCAAGGAATGCCGTATGGTCTGTGGATTATGTACTCATTGCTATTATAATTTCCATACATCGCATACCTTTACTTTACCAATATATTCTTTATTTGAAATTCGGGACTGCGTGTGCTTTTTGGACTCACTGGGAATCTCCAGTTCATTTCTGTGACCTATCATTATTTACCTTCATTATTAACCCTTTGGTTTGGAACATCCAGTCCAACTCCCTTCACCAGAGCAAGAAAACATAATCAAAGCCCTCCAGCCATAGATAGATATATATGATTCACACACACACACATATGACAGATATAATATCATAGATTTGAAAGAGACCCCTAAAGAAGGACAATTATATGTTGCATGTTTCAGAGAGGACAAACCAGGCAATTTCTACATCAACACTGACAAAGAAACAAGAAGTAATATTGTTTGTTTACCCACAAGCATAATAAATTACATATATTAGAAACCAACACTTTCTCATTACTTTATTTTCCAGATCACCAGACTGGACGACAGCAATGCATGGCAGCGGACGGCTAGTGATATATATATATATAGGACAGTCTCTAGTATTATCATTAGCATTGACTCCTTTTCCCCTATGTGATCCTTTATGTTTGACACTACTCCAATTATCTCCCCCGAGTTTTAAAACATTTTATATGTACATGTGGCCCGTCCTGTCGTTTCTGTTTTAGATTCACCTATGTTTTTGTGTTTTTAAAGATTTATTTATTTCATTGTGTTTATTGTTTTTATTGTGTTTATTGTTTTCTGACGTTTTTGCTATTTTTTTTGTAATGTGTTGTTCAGGCACGGACCCATGTAAGCCGCTCTGAGTCCCCTTTGGGGAGATGGAAGCGGGTTATAAATAAAGCTTTATTATTATTATTATCTTTTTAAGGATCAGGCAAAATCTGTTTTTGTATGTACTTTTCCTATAATTGTTATTTCTTTTATTCTGCATTTAAATGTTTAAATCGTCTTGCTGTCATTTTCTTTTTGCTGCTGCCTAATGTATCTTTTTTCCCAGTGTTTATTCCATTTTTAAAATCAATTTCCACAAGTCACCTAAAGTGAAAAGGTGGGATACTAATTTTAAATAGTGGATATAGCAACAGAGAAGACCACAGGCTTCTGATCCTGCCAAAAACATATTGGTAGTATTTATTTTAATAAAATGCATACCTTTTACATGCAGGTATACCACTTCCAACATGCTAATAAGATAGGGAGATGGCTTGCCAGTAAGATCAAAAAACACAAGCAAAAACAACACATCTCCAAAATAAATAGTGAAAGTATATAACCTACACAGAAGGCGAAAAAAATAGCAGAACAGTTTAATAAATTTTATCAAAACCTAGATCAAGAGGAAGGCATAACAGAAGAAGATACAATGCAATACATAGAAAACCTAAGATTACAAAAACTTACAGAAGAACAAAGAACTCTACTCAACGGAAAAATCACAACACAGGAGATAGAAAGTGCTATCAGAAAACTAAAAAATAGCAAGGCACCGGGGCCTGATGGCTACACGGCCTGTTTCTTTAAAATCTTTATAGACAAACTAAACCCACTCTTAAAGGATGTATTTAATAACATATTAATAAACAAGGAAATACCGCCAACCTGGGAAAAAGCACATATACTTATTTATTTATTTATTTATTTATTTATTTATATGCTGACGATTGCGCCACCATCGCTCAAGCAGGGATGACCCAAAAGCCCAAAAAAACACAGCTGCAACCTCCCAAAACACAGAGGAAAGTAAGCTTGGCCACTGGGACATTACCTTGTCTTTCAACAAGAAATCAAGATCCTTCTGAAACTTCAGTGCTTGTTTTTCAGACTCAGCCAGTTTTTGAACCATTTCAGCAACTTCATTTTGCAAGCGACTGTTTTCCTTTAAAAACACCAGGTAACCATTTGAAGCACATAGAAAGAGAACAGAGCATGACGATGCTGTGATTCATTTTACAATTACTGGACAAGAGGGCTACAGCTACATAGTTAATTCAGGAGAGTTTGGATTCACAATGTTATCAAAAACTTATTATCACCACCCAATAACACATGTTTAGTTATTTTTAGAATATGGGAGAGGGTCCGCGTGTTTAAAATCCCCTCCTTTGATTTGAATTGTGCAAAATGCACCATTTACTCATAGGCACATAAATCCTTACCAGGGGCGGACCGAGCTCTCCCGGGGAGGTACGCAAGGTCATTTTGGCACCCCTCCCCGCTGGCTCCCGCGCATGCGCAGAGCTTTTCTGCGCGTGTGTGGGCCTCTGCGCGTGCGCGCTGGCTTCCGAGCGCGCCTTTAGGTGGGGGCGCGCTCGGAAGGCAGTGCGCCTGCGCGGAGGTAGCGTCTGTAGAAACTTCTGCACACGCGCGAAAAATCTTTGCGCATGCGCAGTGCGGGCAGAGCGCCCCTGGTGCCGGAGTCCCGGCCGACGCGGCGGCGGAACGGGGCGGCGTGGGCGCAGTGGCACCCCAAAAAAGGTGGCGACGCCCCCCAAGAAGACGTCGCTCTACACGGCTGCCTAGGCCGCCTTATGGATGCGCCGGCCCTGATCCTTACCTTGATCACCAAGGTGAGTTTTTCTCTCCAATTGGACTCTTCTTCTTTAAGAGATTTGATTTCCGCTTCTAGTTTGGTCCTCTGATGTTGAGCTTGGTGCAAATATTGTTCCCTTTCTGTCGCAACTTCAGACTTCATAACAGTCAGTTTTCCTCTATAATCTTGCTCAAGGTCTCTGTGAAACGGAAGCATAACTTCCAGTATTTTCAAATGTGTACACGATCCATGGGAGGAATGAGTAGCTCTTTCTTTTAAAATAATAATTTATATTAAGGTATGCTTTTGACAATATCTTTTAAAATAATATGGGGGGGGGGGTAGACGGGAAGAGGAGAAAATTTGTGGAAAAAGGAAGTGAAGGGGATGGAGGGAAAAGTTTATAAACTTCTAATCTTCTTCATTGTGGTTTATTATTGTCCTTGATTCCTTCTTTTTAATTTTTGCTTTCTCATAAGAACATAAGAAGAGCCATGCTGAATCGGGCCTCAGCCCATCTAGTCCAGCATTCTGTGTCACACAGTGGCCCACCAGTTGTACACAGGGATCTCTAGCAGAAAGGAGGGCAAAACCCTCACCTGCTCCCGACCCCCCACAACCAGTACCCGGGGAAAATCCTGCCTGCCTCCATCAACACAGAGGTGGCACTTGGATGTCTATTTCAGGAGCTACTGATTCCCTTCTCCTTTTTGCTCTTCTTCCTTGTGACACAATTTTTCTTTTTATTAGATTGAACTACATATATTATCATTGTCCTTTTCTCTCATATCATGTATTCTTTGAAAGGTTGTTTTCTTGGGTCTTCCTTGGTATTTTCTTAGTAATTGAGTTAATTTGTCCATCTTTATAATTTCCATTTTTTTAATTAACCATTGTTCTGTTGAGGGTATTTATTTTACACTCCAGCTTCTTGAATAAACTATTCTTGCTGCCATTACTAATTGTATCCATGTCTATATCCATTATTGTTCGATGACAGGCATCTTCAGAGGTTGTGAGGTCTGTGGACCCTACAATCTTTGAAGATGCCTGCCATTTATGCAGGCGAAACATCAGGAGAGAATGCTTCTAGAACAGGGCTGTCCAACTTCTACTGGCCCAAGGGCCGGAATTCTGGTCACTGATCACCTGGGGGGCCGAAGGGTCTGCCTCCGCCCCCGCCTCCTCCCCTCCCCGCCACCTGCATGCATAATTAATATGCCCAAATGAGAACACTTATGGAGTTTGGGGAAAACAGACCTTGACATTAGGGAATTGTAGTTGCTGGGATTTGTAGTTCGCCTACAATCAAAGAGCATTCTAAACCCCAGCAATGATGAAATTAACCAATCTTGGCACACAGAACTCCCATGACCAAAAGAAAACACTAAAAGGGTTTGGTGGACACACTGACCTTGAGTTTGGAAGTTGTAGTTCACCTTCCATCCAGAGAGCACTCTAACAATGGTGGATCTGGATCAAACGGGAGAACCTCCAGCAGCCTCCTCCTCTGCTGCGGCGAAAGGGAAGGCCGCAGCGGCCGCCATGAGGCTGGGGATGGCCAGCCAGCGGCCTTCCCTTTCGCGGCGCTCCCGCCTCCTCCTCCTCCGCTGCCGTGAAAGGGAAGGCCGCAGCCGGCCATCCCCAGCTTCATGGCGGCCGCTGCAGCCTTCCCTTTCGCCGCGGCAGAGGAGGAGGCTGCTGGAGGTGCTCCCGCCTCCTCCTCCGCCGCTGCCGCAAAAGGGAAGGCCACAGCCGGCCATCCCCAGCCTCATGGCGGCCGCTGCGGCCTTCCCTTTCGTGGCGGCGGAGGAGGCTGCTGGAGGTGGATATTCAAAAAATAATAAAAAATATTTTTTTAATCTTAAAAAGCAGATATCTTGCAGGAGGGTAGGGGGCCGTGGGGAAGAGGCTGGGGGGCCGTATACGGCCCGCGGGCCGCCTGTTGGGCAGGCCTGTTCTAAAACATGACCATGTAGCCCGAAAAACCTACAACAACCCAGTGATTCCGACAATGCAAAGTCATTTATATTCACATAGTTTGGTATCATCATATTGACAACAACCCATAACAACTTTGTCTGATTCTAACTTTCTGTTGCTCTCCAGAGGCATTTTACGCGTATATTACTTAATTAACCGGGCTGTAGCACAGCTGATTAATCTCCAGCAGCAATAGATCACTGGCAACTGGTAGGTGGCTAGTTTGAAGCCCGAGTGAGATTGAGCACCTGACTGTTAAGCCTAGCTTACTGTTCCCCTAAGCAGTTTGAAAACAGCTGAGCTGCGAGAAATAGTTTAGGTACCGCTTAAAGTAGGGAGGTATTTTTATGCCACCACTGGCTTGGCCCTGCTCTCCTCAAGGCTGGAACAGCTGCTGGGAGGGCCGAAACCAGAGGGAGGTGGAGCCAGGCTGCACCAAGCCCCGCCCCCTCCCCTCTCCAGCCTTGAGGAGGTAGGTAGATCTTTCTGACTTGGTTTTATTATAAGCAGCTCGCATGCTGAAAAAGTGTGGGCATCCCTGCCTTAGGAGGACATTCAAGGTGTGTCTGAATTATTGTAGTTTGACTCCACTTTAACTACCATGGCTTAGACCTTTCATCTCCTCTGCTCCCGGTGGATCTCAATGGGTTTTTATTTTAGTGGTTTTTATTATTATTGTATAATAATTTTATAACAAAATAAAATAATATAATAAATAATATAATATAATGTTATATGATATATTATAATTTCAATATATTATGCTTATATATATTATAATATAATAATTATGATATTAATACTAATAATATATGAATATTTCTTGATATATTAATATGTTAATATTAATGGACTGCTGACCCCTCCAAAGGTCAGCGCCTTTCATCTCCTCTGCTCCCGGTGGCGCAATGGGTTAAATCCTGGGGATTGGAGTAAGCTCCCATCTGTCAACTCCAGCTTCTCATACAGGGATATGAGAGAAGCCTCTCACAGGATGGTAAAACATCCAGGCATCCCCTGGGCAACGTCCTTGCAGACAGACAATTATCTCATACCAGAAGAGACTTGCAGTTTCTCAAGTCGCTCCTGACACACACAAAAATCTCCTCTGCCAAAGTGTGCTGGTTCCTTATCAAACTACAACTCCCCTGATTCCACAGCATTGAACCATGACAGCTAAACGTGTGCAATCATTCTACAGTGTAAATGTGCCCTCAGCAGCAGTATGAGAAGTGTTCAGGATTCTCCACACTATTTGTAACACACACCCTTTGGCCAACCTAACAATGAGCAAATCATAGCCTAACAATTAGTAAATCAGTTTCCCCCATCATGAGAAATCCAGGAGGGGAGATCTGCATTGCACAGGAAACTCACACTCTGGTGTCCAGCTTAGCAGATGGTGAAAACTGGCAAGTCTTGCGATGACTGTGATTCTTGGCCGTTTTTAAAATTTTCCCTGGGAAATCTTGAACCCAAACTCACTTTGGCACACAACCGTACAAGCTTCTGAGGCCATAAATAGACCTGCCTCTCTGTGGTCTGGCCATGTATGTGTTTTGTCTGTTCAAACAGCTATGTAAACAAGTCTAACTCCAACCACACTTTACTCTTCGGAGAAATGAGCTAAGAAAAGCACAGGGTGGCAGATCATATGTACAAAAGTAGCGAAAATTCAACTTAGCCCATCATTTTCCATTTTTCATAATTTTGGAATTTAGTTTAATTATTTGGTTTGATTTTTTTTCATATTTATTCATTCATTGTCAGAAGCGATAATCAGAAGTGAGGTTTATATATATGTGGAATGCCCAGGGTGGAAGAAAGAACTCTTGTCCGCTTGAGGCAAGTGTGAATGTTGCAATTGGCCACCTTGATTAGTATTGAATGGCATTGCAGCTTCAAAGCCTGGCTGCTTCCCACCTGTTGGACAGGAAACAATTAGGGCCAGCTAGGATATTAAGATCATCCGGGGAGGCCCTGCTCTCGGTCCCACCTGCATCACAACTACGTTTGGCAGGGACGAGAGACAGGGCCTTCTCGGTGGTGGCCCCTCAGCTATGAAACGCCCTTCCTAAAGACATTAGATTGTCCCCTTCTTTGCTAATATTTCGTAGGAAGGTTAAGACCTGGTTGTTCGAGCAGGCGTTTGATTAGGCAGTGTAACAAATATTGGAACATGGAACGACTAGATGACAAGATTGGATCTGATTTTAACTAAGAGACACTATGAGTTATGTTGTATTGATTATGTATGTTTGTATATTGATGCTATGGTTTAAATTGTTTTAAATTGTTTTATGATGTATAAGCATTGAATTTTTGCTACTGTAAACAGCTTTGAGTTGCCCGTGGGCTGAGAAAGGTTGTATAGAAATGGAGTAAATAAATAAATAATAACACCTCCCAACAAAGGATTCCCCTAGGCAGGAAGCAACCAGGATTTGAAGCTGCCGGAGTTCTTTCTCCCACCCTGGACATTCCACAGATATATAAACCTCACTTGCATAGTTTCCAACAGACCCCTCAACCTCTGAGGATGCCTGCCATAGATGTGGGCGAAACGTCAGGAGAGAATGCTTCTGGAACATGGCCATACAGCCCGGAAAACTCACAGCAACCCAGTGATTCCAGCCATGAAAGCCTTCGACAACACATTTAAAAGACTAGTTCATGTACCTGAGTTTGCTCTCATTGTGGTGCTCCAAAGCACTATGGGAATCATCGACTTCCTTGGAAAGCTGCAAGTTCCACTTTTCCACTTTCTCCAATTCAAGTCTCGCTTTGTCTCTTTCAGTGGAGATCTGTTCCACCCGAACTCTGCAAAGTGAATTCACACCATGTTTTCATTTTCTAGAATTGTTACACTGTGCAATTTCTATCATGCCCTTTCCCATAGGGACTGTGCAAAGAATAATATTTTTTTTGAAATCCAGATTTAAAATTGAAACCAGCCCTAACGCTTTTCTTTTTTTATGCAGCAATTGTAATGAGCACTTTTTGCCACTTTACATTATATTCAGCAGCAAATATTCCTTTTGGTTTCAGGGTCTTAATAATTGAAGTGCACATTTATTTTATTTTATTATTTCAATTTATATACCACCCTTCCCAAAAAGGCTCAGGGTGGTTCACAGCAATGAACAACACAAACACAACATAATTAAAAAACATAATAAAAACATATTAAGACCAGAGTGGAAATTACAGCCTTAGAGATTAAACGCCTGACGGAACAGAGTGGTCTTGCAGGCCCTCCGGAAGGCCTGTAGATAAGTTATTGCTCGTGCCTCCACCGGGAGAGCGTTCCAAAGGGTAGGCGCTACTGCAGAAAAGGTGCGCTGCCGCGTCGATGACAAGCGGCAGATCTTGAGTGATGGAACCTCCAATAGGTTTTGGTCCATGGACCGTAGTGGTCTCTGGGGAATGTGCAGGGAAAGGCGGTCCTTCAGGTACACTGGCCCCAGACCATGCAAGGCCTTAAAGGTTAGCACCAGCACTTTGAAGGCAATCTGGTACTCGATGGGAAGCCAGTGCAAACGCTGAAGGACTGGTGTGATGTGGCACGATAGTGTCACTCCAGCCAGCAGTCGAGCCGCAGCGTTTTGCACCATCTTCAGTTTCTGGATTACTGACAAAGGAAGGCCAATGTAAAGGGCGTTACAGTAGTCCAGTCTCGAGATGACCGTGGCCTGGATTACCGTGGCTAGGTCGTCACCGGAAAGGTAGGGCGTCAGCCGCCTTGCCTGGCGCAGATGGAAAAATGCTGCTCTGCTCACGGTGAAGACCTGAGCCTCCATCATCAGCAGAGGGTCCAATTGGACCCCCAGGCTTTTAACCAGCGGCGACGGGCTAACCACCTCACCGTCCATTATTGGCAGCCAGAGCTCCTCCTCCCCCCGGGGGCGACCCAGCCACAGGACCTCCATCTTCGACGGGTTCACCTTCAACCTGCTGGCCCATAGCCACCCAGTCACGGCTTCCAGGCACTGACGGAAATAATCAGGTACAGTCCAGCCGGCCTTCCATCCTCAGCACCAGCTGGGTGTCATCAGCGTACTGATGACACTCCAGACCAAAACTATGCACCAGTTGGGCCAGTGGGCGCATGTAGATGTTAAATAATAGAGGAGAGAGGATAGCCCCTTAGGGGACTCTCATGACTCTCATGTGCCACATTAGAGTCAATGGCACATGAGACTTGAGTGTGTGTGTGTGTGTGTGTGTATATATATATATATACATATATATATATATATATACACACACACACACACACACACACACTGTATACTGTATATACACGCACGCACGTGCGCGCACACAGGTATTTCAAATTCGGGGGGGAAAACTAAACTCCAAAAAATTTCTAGTACTAAGTGTTTTGGATATGGAATTCTCCATCTGATCCTTCTACAAACATTATGCCACAGTTAAATGGTAAAATCTATACAAACAACCTATCTGCCCAACCAATCTTAAAAAATACAAAGAAGAATTATAGTTAGTGGGTTGCGGCGAGTTTTCCAGGCTGCATGCACAATAATGTCGGTTTTGTTTTGGGTTTTTTTAAAGTCCTTTTTGCTGTTTTTTTGTTTGTTTTGTTTTCATGAGTGATGGTCACTCGTTGACCTGATAGGTGTCTTGTGGCCAAATTTGATGTATTTTCGTTCAATTTTTTTTGTTTTTAAGATACTCACGACGACAATACCATATATGTGTTTGCGTATGTGTGTGAATTGGCACAATGGACCACATTGTACATATGTTGTTCTGAACTGCAAAGAGTAAACTACTTGTTCTTTACTGTTCACCTGTGTGGCATATTTTCTTTCTCTGGCAAGGAAGTGTGTGGGCTGATCAAATGTGAACTACATGTGGTTTATTTTACATTACACCACAAAATTCACACCTGCCACAAGCAGACAAGTGTTCTTTCTCCCACTGTGGACATTCCACAGATATATAAACCCCACTTGCCTAGTTTCCAACAGACCCCACAACCTCTGAGGATGCCTGCCATAGATGTGGGTGAAACGTCAGGAGAGAATGCTTCTGGAACATGGCCATACAGCCTGATAAACTCACAGCAGCCCAGTGATTCCGGCCATGAAAGCTTTCGACAACACATTGAATTATAGTTACTCTAGATGGTGAAGTTCATGTTTAAAGGTGGCAAAAGCCGCTTGCTGAAGTTGGGTCTTCAAAGCCATTAATTCATCGCTGAGTGCAGCGGACAGCTCCAAGAGATTCACTCTCTCCTCCATGTTGAAATCCAGACTCTATAAAAATAGGTAAAGAACTTCTCAAAATTAAGGGGGGAAATAAGTCAACGCTTCACTCCATTCTTGAAGTTAGCAGGTCTAAGTAAATCAGCACACAAGATTACCACTGAGTTTTGTATTAACGCCAGTTTCCTAGGCTGTCTATATAGAAGAACTAAACACTGGGAATACTGCTTGCTACGGAAACCAGTAACAACAAGGCAGGGAGGAAAAAAGTCAGTAAGAAACTGTGTAGTGCCAGAATGTGCAAAATAACAAAGGCAACATACTATCAACATCATCATCAAAATTCTACAACTTTATCAACATACTAACTAAGAGTTATATTGTTCTCAGCGGACTCCCTAGTGACCACTATTTATTACAGGGGTGCCCACACTTTTTCAGAATGCGAGCTACTTATTATAAAACCAAGTCAGAAAGATCTGCCTTCTGCACGCGCCTCCTGCGCTGCGCACCGTCCACGTTTGCTTCCGGACGAGAGAGAAGCAGGGCGGAGCAGGGGAGGGGGCGGGGCTTGGCACAGCCTGGCTCCGCCCCCTCTGGCTTCAGCTCTAGCAGCAGCTGCTCCAGCCTTGAGGAGGGCAGGGCCAAGCCAGTGGTGGCATAGCTAGCACAAGGCTGGCTTGGCCCTGCCCTCCTCAAGGCTGGAGCAGCTGCTGGGAGTGCGGCCGGGGGACTTGGCGCAGCCTGGCTCCGCCCCCTCTGAGAAGCACCCCATCTGGCTGCGATCGATCTCCTTCGGTCCCACGATCGACTGGTCGATCACAATCGACGTCCTGGGCAGCCCTGATTTATTACTACCAACTGCAGCTGGAATTTAGAGGTTTCCTACCTAGCCACGTCTGAGTTTCCACGCCACGGACTCAGGCCTGCAGTATCATTATTAAGGGCCAGAGAGTTAGCACAGCGGTAACAACAGTCTTGTTTGCAATCAGAAGGTTGCATGTTCGATTCCCGGGCTGGTCTGGACACCCAGCTGTGAGCCCTGTCCACTGTCCACCTAACAGATCGAAAAACAAGCCAGCTGTGAGTAGGTGAACTAGGGACCGCTCAGCAAAGAAGGATTTTTATAAGGACTTTACAACACCTGAATAAAAATAAGGAAGATTGGCTGCCGGAGGTGGAATGCGGAACCAGAGGCTCTCATCTGAGGATGAAGCAACAGCACCCCCTTGTGACGTAATGGAGCAACCGCAACCGCGACGCAGCCAGAAGAGAAAAAAAATCCTTCTAATTGCACATGTTTGTCTGTACAATGTATTGTAATTGTATGTCAGTCGGCAGGGACTGCCTGACGTATGTAATCCGCTCTGAGTCCCCTTCGGGGTGAGAAGAGCGGAATATAAATAAAGTGTATTATTATTATTTGTGACATTTATGTATGTTTTACTTGCGATGAACCTATTTATCATGCTGGTCCTCTGAGGTATAGACTTACTAGTCAGCATTTTGTATGTATTCGTCTGTAATTCTCTGTATTATGCTTATCTACCGGAGCATGAATTACTAAACGGTATTGTATATGTAATAATTCTTCCATTACTCTGAGTTTCAGATTGTTTAAGCAAGCTTTTTTTGATGAATATTTATTCGGCGTCTTGATTTATCATTGTATATTATATTATATTTTATACAAGCATAAGAATCATTTCCTATGTCACTTTAAATAGACAGGTACTAGCTTTTCATTATTGGTATTTGTTATTTTGCACATTCTGGGACTACACAGTTTCTTATTGACCTTTTTCCTCCCTGCCTTGTTGTTACTGGTTCTCTATATAGAAGAGCTAATGCCTACAATAAGGGGATCGAGGTAAGATTAACAACAGACTGAACAAAACTGTAAGATTGGGAGAGTATAGCTGCAGTCCATATGCTTTTTGTAGGCCTCAAGACCTAAAACAACCAAAAAGATTCACAGGCAGAGAATGAAAGGTCAGCAATAGAAACCTTAAGCAGCTCCTTGCAGTTTTCAACCCCTTCCTGGGCCCAGATGGAGATAACGTGCTCAGGACTGGCAAAGCCGGTGCCGTCATCAATGCTGGAGAAAAGATTCAATGCTACTGAGCCAGACAAAAAAGAGGGAGTTGCACTTCGATGTCCACTACCTTGGAAAACCTTTGAAAGAGTAGAGAGAGAGAAGAAAAATTAACTTTGGATGAACTTTTAAAAGCGTACACTTTATCTATTGAGGGCCGGGGGGGGGGGATTTTAATACCCCAAGAAATATCGGTGTGTTAACAACTACCAGAAAAGGCTTTGCATTTTAATAATTGATGTGATGGATGCAAACTAAAGCCTTCTGAAAGAGTTAGAAGAAGACATCTTAAAGATTCCTTTCATGCGCCTAGCCAAGCATAGGCCAACTTGGGCCCTGAGTGTTTTGGACTCCAACTCCCACCATTCCTTGGGTCCGAGGCTGTTAGGAATGGTGGGAGCTGGAGTCCAAAACACTTGCAGGACCCAAGTTTGCCCATGCCTGCTTTATAGGGAAGCAAGAATGCCACTCCAACATATTTATTCATTTATTTTATTTTAGTTATTTACTAGCTGTACCCGGCACGCGTTGCTGTGCCCTATTTAGGAGATGCGAGATGTAAGGGTTGGAAATGATGTTACTTACGGTCTTGGTGGGGTCATGTAGGCATGAATTGCGCACTTTCTATGTGTGCTCCAAATGATGTCATCTGGAAGCATGCGTTGTATTGTCTTATATAGCGGAGGAAGTGTTTTGATTCTGGAGTGTGTCCACTCAGCAAAGTCTGTAGTGGTTGTGGAGGAGTGGCAAGTGGTGGTAGAGAGACTTTACCGGCCAGGCAGCACATTCCTGTTGTTTCTGCTGGGTATTTCAGGGCTTTGCAGTTTGTGCAGATGTGCGTTAGGGTGCCAATGTCGGCCTCTGGCATCATGCTGTAGTCTTCTGCAGCGTTGTATCTGAAGGCTAGGCGGTGGAATTGGTTGTGGTGTTTTTGAAGTTTGTTTTCTGTGTTGCGACATCGTGTTTCTGCGCTCCTTGCGCTGCTGTTGTGTTGCATTTCTGCGTCTTTGTTGTTCCTGGCTGCGCGCTTCTTCTTGTCATGCAGTTCCTTGCATTTGGTTCTCAGCTGTGCGTCGTGCAGTGACCTGTTGTCTGTGTCTCTGCTGCGCAGTGTGTTTCTGTTCTGGCGTTTGTTCTGCCCTTTTTGTTTGATGTATGTAGCGTTGTGAGTGTGTCGTCCGATGCTGTTATTTTTATAAGGCATGGCTTGTCTTTTGGGTCAGTTTATGTCTGTGTGGAAGGAAGGAATGGTTTTAGTTTGTGGTGTTTGTAGGTGTTGTGTGTACGGGGTCCCGTAAGTTTGGTGGGATGGGTTGTGATTGGAAGTTGTGTTGTGTTGTGTGGGTAGGAATTTGCTGGAGAATTGCTCCCTCAGAGTTTGGTTTTGGCAGTTTAACCCTCAAACACCAACTGAAATCTCTCAGCATTCTATCCTAGCCTTGATGGCTCTTGCCAGCGTTGCTATGGTTACAGCAGTTATGCAAATCCGCCCTTATTGGCAGCCAATCATGTTGTTCAGAATGTAGAGGCTGGGTGAGTCGTTGGCTGCCCCGGAGGATACTGGGAAATGTAGTTTTATTTTTACTCGTTGTTTTGTGGTCCTTTTAGGTTTTGGGGAAAGTTTCTTTGCTACAAACGTACCTTGCTTGAGGCCTATTTCTGTTGACAAGTATTGTTTTTCTGCGTTGTATGGTTTCTTTGTTTGAGGTATACATCACATGACATGAACCCATTTATATAATAGATAACCCACCCTTCTCTATCTCCGAAGGGGGACTCAGGGCGGCTAACAGCAGGCAGCAATTCGATGCCACATATACAATCAATAAAACACATTTATATCATAAGTAATACATTAAACAGATTAAAACCAATTAAAAATACAATAGTTAAAAATACACAGTCAGAGTTCTGTAGTCATAAGTTTGTCTGAAGCCAGTCCACAGTCCGTTTTCATAACACTGTCATTATTTTGTTGTCCGCCTGCTACCCAATATCTAACCAAATGCCTGGTCCCATAGCCACGTCTTCCACTTTTTCCTAAAGGAAAGGAGGGAAGAGGTTGACCTAATTTCACTGGGAAGAGAGTGCCACAGGCGAGGGGCCACGACCAAACATATTTGCGACGAAGGTGGGATCGAGAGCAAACATACAAAAATTCCTCCCAGATTTCGGGAACTAATGGTGTTTGTGTGTATGTACATACATACCGGGAATGTGGCACAGCTGGCTAAGTTTCAGCGGCATAAGATCTCTCTGACCAGTAGGTCATGAGTTCAAGGCCTGTCCGGGTCGAGGCAGGTGCTCAAACTTAAGTGTAGCCTGCTTAATTTGCTTAGTTTGACCTTTGCGGCCCGAAAGACAGTTCATTTGTCAAGTAGGAGATAAAGGTACCACATTAAGTGGGGAGGCAAATTCTGAGGATGGACCCCGGGGTGGAATCTGTACCCGATAATTTCCATCTCTGCCTAGAAGCCGTAACTGGATGGCTGCGAGCCAGTAAGTTGAAGGTGAACCCGACAAGACGGAGATCTTGTGGCTGGGCCGCCCGGAGGGGTAGAGACCCAGTTGCCGACGTTTGATGGTGTGGCACTTCGCCCACAGCCCCTAGTTAAGAGCCTTGGGGTCCAGCTAGACACCCAACTGTCGATGGAAGCGCAGATTGCCTGCCTGGCTCCTTACCTCTCCCCGCTGCGACCTGGCCACGGTGATCCAAGCCACGGTCATCTCGAGGCTTGATTACTGTAATGCGCTGTACATTGGCCTACCCTTGTCGGTGATCCGGAAACTTAAGCTGGTGCAGAACGCAGCAGCGCGCCTGCTGTCGGGAGCCCCAAGATCTGCGCATGTGACCCCACTCCTGCGTGCACTGCACTGGCTTCCCATCGATTCGGGTCTCCTTCAAGGTGTTAGTTCTAACTTTCAAGGCCTTATATGGTTTGGGGCCAGTGTACTTGAGGGAGCGTCTTACCCCATACAAACCCAGAAGATCACTGCGCTCAGAGGGGCTTAATCTACTAGAGGTCCCTAGTATTAAGATCTGTAGGCTGTCGAGCACCCGGCAGAGAGCATTTACAGTGGCCGCCCGACCCTCTGGAATTCTCTGCCGGAGGAGATACCGAGCACTACGGGGTTTGTTGGCCTTCCGCAAGTCTGTGAAGACTTGGCTATACAGGCAGGCATTTGGTCCCAACTGATGCCTCCTTAGTTGCCAGCTGCCAACATACCGTCCTGCCATGTATTGCCTCTGCGTATTATTGCTTGCCGGGATCATTTGTCCCCAGGGGGGCTTTTGGGTATACGTCTTTTATCTGTTTACTGATGTTTTATTGATTTTATGCTGTAAACCGCTCTGGGCTCCAGAGAGAGCGGTCTACCAAATCGAATTTATAAATAAATAAATAAATAAATAAATAAATTTTGACTGATTTATGAGGCCATAAAGAACTCCAGGAATTGCTGAGGAATGCGGAAGAACAACAAGGGACGCTGGAAAACACTGAGATGACGAGTGCGACAGCTCCCCCTGGTGGCCAGAAGTTTGCCTCTCTTCGTCTATATATGTCTAAATATGTCTATATATGTTGTCTATATATGTTGAACTGCAGGGATTGTCTGCAAGTATGTGTACTGTAATCCGCTCTGAGTCCGCTTCGGGGTGAGAATAGCGGAATATAAATAAAGTAAATAAATAAATAAGTGTGTGTTTGTGTGTGTGTGTATATAGTATTTCAAACTATTTTGTATCCTTTTCAAACTATTTTGTATCCTTTCGAATTTTGCTTTAAATTGTTTTTAGTGAGGCTAATAGTTTGCTGCTATTGTATCTTTATTTTTGGTATGTCTTCCATACAATCGGCCCTCCATACTTGTGAGTTTATCATCTGCAGAACTGATTATTTCCAAATTTGATTGATATGGCCTGCCTAGGAATCTCTAGGCCCGCCAATGCAACTCAATTTCTGTCGGATATTGGGCATAGTGCTGCGCTGGAAGACCCAGAGATTTCTCTCTAGGAATCCATAATGTCCTCCAGCATTATACTATGATCAGCTTCTGCCGGAAGTTGGCCAAAAGGTCCCACCGGAGGACTCGGAGATTCCTAATGAGGTGTTCTTTCAGGTTAAAACCAAATGCTTTTTTGATTTACCGTTTGTCCACTTTTATGGAGTTCCTCCACCCCTAACCTTCACGATAGCAGAAGGCTATCACCTTCACTATCAATGTTTGTCCACTTTCACAGGGTTCCTCCACCCCTAACAGTCATGATAGTGGAAGGCTACCCTCACCCTGGGAGGCTTACAGTATTTGCTTTCATTTTTCAAGCTCAGTTTCCTTTTCACTTTGGTGCCTCTGCTAGCAAAATACCTGCCCTTCTACTATACAAGGAATCCCAAACCACCTACCCACATGTTTTGAACCAAGTAATTTATAAAACCCAAATCAGAGATCTGACACTTTGCCCCAATACCTCAGACTGAATTATTGCAAGACTTAATATATTCTGGCTGAATCCTATTATTAGTCCCACTGACCATAAAACCACACAACCAATAGCTGAACATTTATGCAAACCACTAGTTCAGTGGGTCTGCTTGACTAATAGGATTAAGGCCAGAGTTTTCTGTTATATCTGCACAAAGCTTTTATGTCACAGGCTTGGTATCACTTATCTGAAATGTTTCGGAACATAAGTGTTTTGGATTTCAGATTTCAGAATATCGATATCTGCACATACATCCATAATGGCATATTTCGGAGATAGGAGCTAACAAAAAAATCATGTTGGTTTCACATACACTTTAGATCAGTGGTTCCCAAGAACTAAAATATGATCCATGGCCGCACTGTTACTACACCATTACAACGCAAAACCTTCTTATAGTGCCGAGGCTCATAAATACGGATTTTCGTGGGTGAGCAGATGGTGACTACTGGACGGCCTATGTTCTGTATCAGAAACTAGAGCTGAAATTTAGGTATAATAATAATAATAATAATAATAATACTTTATTTCTAACCCGCATCCATCTCCCCAGAGGGGACTCAGAGCGGCTTACATGGGGCCGTGCCCGAACAACACATCATAAAATATCAACAACATAGAAGAACAATAAACATAATAAAAGCAATAAACACAATAAAATACATCTGTGAACACTCAACAGTACAGGTGAATCTAAAAACAAAACCGACAGGGCGGGCCACATGGACATATAGGATATTTAAAAACTCGGGGGAGATAACTGGAGAGTATTTAACACAAAGGAGAGTATTTCACATAGGGGAAAAAGGTCTCACAGAAACGGGGGCATTTGGGGAGCTTAATCTCCGAAAGGCAGGTGGAAGAACCAGGTTTTCAGTTGTTTCCTGAAGGATTCCAATGAGGGGGCATTCCTAATCTCTCCCGGGAGGGAATTCCAGAGGCGGGGGGGCCACAGAGGAAAAGGCTTTCTCCCGAGTGATCACAAGCCGAGTTTGAGAGACTGGCAGGGGCGAAAGGAGGGCCTCCCCTGAGTAGCAAAGGGCTCGGGCTGGTTCATGGGAGGAGAGCCAGTCAAGAAGGTATTTAACTAATTTACGAGGCCATAAATCTTCAGGAAGTGTGCAAAGGAGTGAAGGAGTGTGACAGCTCCCCCTGGTGGCCAGAAGCCGAAATGTTAAATTGCTTCTGAGTGTCTTGTCTATACATGTTTATTAGGCATGAGAAAAATGAAACGGAAATTAAAAGGATTCGTAAGAGATTCGTATGTAATGGGACTTTTGAGGTTTTACGTATCGCTGCCGCGATCCCAGTAGACTTCCTTTACGGTTCTTGAGGCCAACAATTTGCGTTAGGATCGTAAGAAATTCTTAAGTATTAATCAATTATTGTACTACTCACTTCTCCCTGTCTTCTCCCCCTCATTTCCTTCCCCGCTTCATTCAGCTTCTTCTTTTTCCGCATTTCTATGGGGAACTGGAAGTGACGCTGCTGCTAGGTAGGCTAGGCAATGCATTCTGGAAAGTGTAGTCCTCCAGGCTTTCCCCCTTCTCTTCCCGTTGCTCTGCTGCCATGCCCCATCGCAGGGGCCTGCTTCACCTGCGCATACGCCGCTCCTCCTCTCTCTCCTCCCTCGCTCAGATGCTTCTCTTCCCCATGCTCTGCCATGCCCCATCGCAGGGGCCAGCTTCAGCCCTCCAGGTACGTGTTTTGGACTTCAACTCCCACCATTTCTCACAGCCTCAGGCCTCTTCCTTTTCCTCTCAGCCTGGGCAAACTTGGGCCCCTCGCTCCCTCAGGATCGGGGTGAGAGAGAGGCAGCGAGGAGCGAGGGGGCTCCTCCTCCTTTTCTTTTGCTGCTTCCAAGAATAGAAAACCCCTCCCTCCTTCCTCCCTCCTTCCTATTTGGAGAGTCCCATCTAGAATTCAGTGTGGTTTATTCAAGTTTTGGCCTACAACTCCCAGAAATCCCAGCCAATTTACCAGCTGTTAGGATTTCTGGGAGTTGTAGGCCAAAACCATCTGACAAGCACATGCTCTGGCCTACGAATTACTACCGAATTTCGTTAGTACTTAAGTTACATTTCCGAAATTTTTGGGAATTTTTTTGTAAGTCTTTGATATACTAATCAAAAAAAAAATCCCCCCCCCCATTTGATATTAGAATTGCCATTTTAGGATTCTAAAACATGCCTAATGTTTATATGTCAAATGGCAGTGAATGTTTGCCTGTATATGTGCATTGTGACCCGCCCTGAATCCCCTGCGGGGTGAGAAGGGCGGAATATAAATGATGTAAATAAATAAATAAATAAATAGAGCAGCTTCGAGAATTTTCAGGCACGTGCCTCGCAGAGAAATTAGTATGTTTTCATTATTACCTGGTATGATGTTGATCTTTGACATTTTGGTTTCAGTGGTGTGGAAGAAACTGGGCAGGGAATGCGATTATGGCTGAATAAGCCAAGCTGGAATTCTTTCAAACTCACTTGGCCGTCTCCGTCACTATCCAACTTATTAAATAATTCTTCAAGGTCCTGTACAAAACACCATTAAAAAAAACTGCATCATAAAGTATTTGATTGACAAACATTTTCTAAAACATTGGGAACTGAACTATTTTGTATTAGAGTTGTGCGCGGAATTCGTTTCTCCCGCTTCTTTCGTTTCTTCGGGAGCATGAAAAGAGAAAGCCACTCCTCACACAAAAATCAGCTCACCATGGAAACAAGTTGGAGCTGATCCCGGCTCCAAGCCTGCTTTCGTCTGCAGCTAAGGGCCTCCCAGAATAACAACAACAACAACAACAACAACAACAACTTTATTTATATCCCACCACCACCTCCCCGAAGGGACTCGGGGCAGCTTACAAAGCACTCCAGGGTGCACATATAACATACAAGCAGTAAAAACAGTGCAAAAGTTTTTTTTTTTAATCACATAAAATTATAACAACCACCTCCCATCAATACATGTTAGCATAAGAAATCAAAACAATACAATTTTAAAACAACGGTAAATAAAACTAACTGCCGTCAATTCACAAGGTGCCAACTGTCAGCTTCATATGGGACTCTTCAGCCTACTCAAGCTCAAAGGCCTGTCTGAACATCCATGTTTTCAGGTTGGAATGGAAGGATTGAGGGTGGGGGCTAATCTAATCTCTTTTGGGAGGGTATTCCAGAGTCAGGGGACGAACACAAAGAAGGCCCTCACTCTTGTCCTCACCAATTGAGACAGTGGTGGGACTGAGAGGAGGGCTCCCCTATCGAGCCTGCGCAGAGTACGTGTATGGCATGCAAGCCCAGAAAGTCCGTGCATCTGCCAGTACCTACAACTGAGTGCCTCTTACTCTAGAGCAGGCCTGGGCAAACTTGGGCCCTCCAGGTGTTTTGGACTTCAACTCCCACAATTCCTAACAGCCTATCGTTCTACCAGGCGTTCGCATAGTAGCACAGGACAGCACTTTAGTAGTTTAATGGAAAGTTGGTGAATAGGTGTTGAGACTCCCACAGATGACAAACACGCACTTTAAAAGTATTTACAGTTTAAAACAAAAACATAGCCAAAGTCCGGCATAAAAACCCACACCCAAAAAGCCTATAAACAAAACAGAAAGTTGGTGAATAGGGCAACACAGGAAATGATCAAACGAAGTCAAGCTCGCTGGGAATCAGGAACTAAGACACCAAGAATCAAGAGCACCAGATACAGGAACTTTGGCCGATGGACTTTTATACTACAACTCAGGAACACTGTTTTTCAGGATCAACATTCCTGACATTTGCACCAACGCTGAGGTGAATGCATAGGATGTGTGAATATAATTGTATTTTAATTATTTTAGTGTGTCGAATGCTGGAGGGTTTTATATTGTGTTTTTATACTGCGATTGTGATGTAGGCATCAAATTGTGCCTTTTGGATGTAGGCATCAAATTGCTCTGAGTCCCCCTCGAGGGTTGAAGGGGGTTGAAAAAATAAATAAATAAATAAATATCGAGCCACGCCATACATGGTAAAATGTCGTAAATAAATAAATAAATAAATATCGGCTGCATGCCACGCCACACATGCATGCTCTTTCTAAGGAGAGAGTGTGTGTGTTATAGCATGCAGACCCAGAAATCCCTCCCATAATAGTCCAATAGGAAATGGATCTTTCAGGGCCCCAAACTGAAAATAGAAATCTGCCCTCCTGATTTTGGGAGGTTCTCAAAAAATGGATCGGGGCCTCCACTGAAAGCCAGGGCAAGAAACTGTTCAAGATTTATCCCGAATGCACAACCCTATTTGGTATGGCACACAAAAGAGAGAATAATAGTATGCTAATTTATCTTGCATAAGTATCAAATATCCTTAGAAGCAAAACAGTTCTGCATACTAAGACTTTTTTCCCCTACCCTATCATTAAGGCATATGGCCTTTGGAGGAAATCGAGCTGCCCAAAAGAAAAACAAAACAAAACAATACAAGTAATCAAGCCTCCAAACACTGACCAAGGGAACAAAATCAGTTTATTTTCCCAAAGTTTCTGGAGAGCATTGAAACAGCTTTAGGGTACGTGATCACATAGGATAATGATGTCCATTTATTCCAGTGCAGCTTAAAGGTCTAGAAACCAGTCCTAGCTCTTTGTTTTACCTAAATGCTACTTTATACATAACTACCGTTTTCACGTTCGAAACAACTTTTCTGAGAATACTCCAAAGCCAAATCTAACCCACCTCTTTTCCCAGGTCTTTGAGTCCAATGTTCTTACAAACAGTAGCCAGCTCTTGTTTGTTCAGGTACCCATTATTTCCAATGCCAAGGTCCTCCCAGATGTCCCGAACCTGATTCTCAGTCATGTCAAAGTAGGAGCTGGAGACTTTTCTGGGGCTATCATACAGGTCATCATCCCATGTACACATTCGCCCTGTAAATATTAAGACTTCCATTAATTAAATGGAATAGTATTTTTTATATTTACTTAGCTGTCATTTCCCCCCACAAAGTTAAAGTAACGCATTCCAGTATTTGTTTTCAAAGAAGAGTGTTTGTCTTAATATTAATTCCTTTTGCAAAATTTCGATTGTTCCTACCTTCTCCTTCAAACATCTCATGCTGTTGTTCTTTTGCACTTTCAGGTTCTTCATCTGATTTAAGGCTCTGAAAAAAACACATCCAAAATTACGTATTTTATGCAAATTAGGAGGCTAACCTTCTGCTATTTGAACTTTGGGGCCAGACTCTAAATTAGATCCCTTCGGCTCAATGTTGGGGTCCCGAAAATAAATTCTAAATGTCACTTACTGGCTTTTTAAGACCATAACACAGCGTTTCTCAATATGGGGGTCAGGGCCGCTGGGGGAGGGGGTGTCCCGAGGGAGGTGTCAGAGGAATCACCATCACCAAAGACCATCAGATGGTCATGAGGGTTCTGTGTGGGAAGTTTGGCCCAATTCTATCATTGGTGGGGTTCAGAATGCTCTTTGATTGTAAGTGAACTATAAATCCCAGCAACTACAACTCCCAAATGTCAAGTTCTGTTTTCCCCAAACTCCACCAGTGTTCACATTTGGGCATATTGAGTATTCGTGCCAAGTTTGGTCCAGATCAATCATTGTTTGAGTCCACAGTGCTTTCTGGAGGTAGGTGAACTACAACTCCAATGCTCAAAGTCAATGCCCACCAAACACTTCCAGTATTTTCTCTTGGTCATGAGAGTTCTGTGTGCCATGCTTGGTTCAATTCCATCATTGGTGGAGTTCAGAATGCTCTGTGATTGTGGTTGAACTATAAATCCCAGCAACTACAACTCCCAAATGGCTGGGTTGCTGCGCGGAGAGCAGAGGGTGCTTGTGTGGCAACAGAAGGAGAAACGCGAGCCCCGCAAGAAAACGAGAAACGGAGATGTGCTTCCCTGCCTGCTCGTCTTGCCACATGCGCACCTCCGTTTCTCCTTCCGTCATTGCGCATGCGCTCTCTCGAAGGAAGGAGGTAGGAAGGAGTTGAAGAAGTGAAGGAGGGGGGAAGGAAAAAGAAGTTAGGAAAAGTAAGGAGGGAGGGAAAGAAGGAAGGAAAGAAAGAAGGGAGAAGGGAAGGAGGAAGGCAGACGGCCCTTGGTCTAGATGTTCTTTAGAGGTCCCTTCCAACTCTGATATTATTATTAAGTTTGGTATTATTAAGCCTGGGTGGACATCCTCTGATGGGGGAGCTTTGATTGTGCTTTCCCTGCATGAAGGCAGAATGAAGGGGGTTGGACTAGATCAGGGCTGCTCATTAGGTCAATCGCTGTAACTGGTTGATTGCAACCGAGTAGCGTAGCCTGGAGGAGGAAGGTAGCAGGGAGGAGGAGGAGGACCAAGCGCAAAGGGAGGAGGGGGCCAGAGAAGGAGTGCCAGCCAGCCACGCCTCTCTCGTTCGTGCCAAAAGGGTAGGGAAAATGGCACGCGTGACATCACGCGTACCCATTTTCCCTACCTTTTGGCGGGAACGAGAGGGGCGTGGCTGGCTGGCGTTCCTTCTCTCGCGGTGCCCCCTCCTTCCCTCTGCCCTCCTACTTCTCCCCTCGCCTGCTTCCATTGCTTGCAGGCGAGGGGATTGGGCCTGGGCAACAAGCGGCTTTGCGCTGCCCCTCATACGAGGCAAGGAAGAGAGGCTGCGAAGCCCCTGCCTGGGCAAGGAGGCCCTGGAGCGCTTCCTGGCCGCCCTCCTCACTGCCAGCCGGCACGGCATGACTCTGCTCCGCAAGGTAAGTGAACTATACATCCAGCAACTCCAACTCCCAAATGTCTCGGTCTATTTTTCCCAAATTCCTCCAGTGTTCACATTTGGGCATATTGAGGATTCGTGCCAAGTTTGGTCCAGATCCATCCTTATTTGAGTCCACAGTGCTCTCTGGATGTAGGAGAACTACAACTCCCAAACTCAAGGTCAATGCCCAGCAAACCCTTTCAGTACTTTCTGTTGGTCTCATGAGAGTTCAGTGTGCCAAGTTTGGTTAAATTCCATCATTGGTGGAGTTCAGGATGCTCTTTGATTGTGGGTTAACTAGAAATCCCAGCAACTACAACTCCCAAATGACAAAATCAATTGCTTCAAACTACAAGAAAAGAGATTCCCCCTGAACATGAGGAAAAAATTCTTAACTGTGAGAGATGTTCAGCAGTGGAACTGTCTGCCTCTGAGTGTGGTGGAGGCTCCTTCTTTGGAGGCTTTTAAACAGAGGCTGGGTGGCCATCTGTCTGAGGTGCTTTGATTGTGGTTTTGCTGCATGAAGGCAGAAGGTCCTTGGACTAGAGATGGTTATTATTATTATTATTATTATTATTATTATTATGATGGCTGGATGGCCATACATACAAAGAATCCTTAATAAATTTGAAAATAGTTACATGTTTTAAATTTTTGTAGTCATTTTGACTTGGTTGTTTTATAAGTAGCTCGCATGCTGAAAAGGTGTGAGCACCCCTGGACTAGATGATCTTTAGAGGTCCATTTTAGGCTGTGTCAATAGGAGAAGACTGAAAGTGAAAGGGAACGGATATGAAACTTTACCTCAGCTGGCTTTAAAATTGTTTTTAAAGATAATTATTCAATGCAACTGTTTATTTTAACTTTTTGGACAATATTTACTATTGTCTTTTAATGGGGTTTTTTTTGGTTAATATTGGCATCGAATGTTTGCCTGTTGCTATGTTGGAAGCCACCCTGAGTCCCCATGGGGAGATAGGGCGGGGTACAAATAAATTATTATTATTACTATTATTCTTAAGTTATTGTTGATACCATATTATTTTGTTGACCCTCCTTTTCTACTTAAAGAGCTAGTTTACTGTTTTTCTTTGAAATATGTAAATATTTAAAAAAAACATTTAACCTACTGATGCCTCAATTAATGTAATTTTATTGGTATCTATTTTTATTTTTGAAATTTACCATTAGCTGCTTCATTTTCCACCCCTCGGCTTATACTTGAGTCAATAAGTTTTCACAATTTCTTGTGGTAAAATTAGGTGCCTCAGCTCTGTGTTTTTCAACCCTTTTTGAGCTGCAGCACATTTTTTACATTTACAAAATCCTGGGGCACACCACCAACCAAAATGACACAGTAATACATATAGTTGATATGTTTTTAAATGTATTTATACACTCAGTGTGAAACCTGGGCCTATTTTGATGAACACAACATATATATATGACTTTCTCTCACATATTTATACATGGCTATCATGTCTTCTCTCAGCCTTCTCTTCTTCAGGCTAAACATGTCCAGCTCTTCAAGCCACTCCTCATAGAGCTTGTTCTCCAGACCCTTGTGAAATTTCACCCTGAGTGAAACTTGCTTCCAGTTAACTATGGATGTCATGAAGCTGTTGTAAACAGATCCTGGGGGGAGGCAACTCAAAAATCCAGTAAAATAGTAAAAAAAAAAATTTCCAAGCGGAGAGACTCAATTTGTTGCTCGGAAACCTGTGAATGCTTCAGCCTCCCGATGCTCCCAGGTTCGCTCACTGCCCAATTCACCGACATGGAGCTTCTGACTTTGGCTGTTCTCGTGAGAAATCGAGCCAACGCGAACCTTTCCAAATTTTGCCAACGCAAAATGCGCCTACTCAATTACTTCCGCCTCTGCTTTTGTGGAGGGAGGAGGGAGGCAGCAAAGAGGCCACTCAGATCTATGCCCAGAAGAAACTACAGGCGCTTGGAATGACTCTATGCGCTTGATGCCAGCCGGTGGCGCCTCACGCAGCCGGTTACAGAATCTCTGTCTGTGTGGCCTCTTTCGCTGAATCCCTCCTCCCTCTGCCCAGTGCTGAAAGAGGGAGAAAGAGCTGCTAGGAGGGGGGGAAGAGTGCCAATTTCCCACGGCACACCTGATCATCGCTCACGGCACACTAGTGTGCCCTGGCACACTGGTTGGGAAACACTGCCTCAGCTTATATTCAGGTCGGCTTATACTCAAGTATATATAGTAACTAAAAGTGACATAGAATTCAAATATGCCTCGGGGAGTGGCGGCATACAAGATCAAATAATAAACAAATAAATGTAGAAAATGAGATGATCTAATACAGTATCCTGAAGAATATCAGGAATGAGCTTCATGATAGACTAAATCAGTGAGACGTCTCTCGCATAGCAGAATTCTGCTCCTAGGACGAGCACAGCAAATGATCTCTGCCAATTCTTTCTCCCTAAACCGCTTCTCTAAGTGTCTCAATAAAATCCACCCAGACTATTTCAAACAGAAGGTAGAGTCATAGAACCATAGAGTTGGAAGAGACCTCATGGGCCATCCAGTCCAACCCCTTGCCAAGAAGCAGATAGTCCTTTGCCTTACCTCCACACTCTCCAGAGACGCTGAGCGCCTCAGCTGACTTTTTGACTGCTGATCTTGTAAAAACTTGGTGGTTTCCAATTTGGTGCTCTGAAGTTCTGGTTGCGTCCGGCGGCCATACCATTTGGCCCCATTGATGTACTTGGGGGCAACTTCATCTGGAACAACTAAGAATCGAAATCAACTAAAATTAATTTAGCAGGTATTGTACCACTTGACATCCACCGGGAAATAGCAGCCAATAATGAAAGGACAAGGCAGTGACATCTCCAGCCCATCCCCTGTTCGGATATCAGGCAGCACGCCAATCCCTTAAATCAAGAAATGGCTTTCTAAGAGCTAAAGAGATATTTGCAGGAACACCTCAGCAAGCGAGAGTTCAAAAGTGGCAGGCTAAAACCTGGAACCTCTATCACACAATGTGATTCCAGGTGTGGTCTGACCAAGGCAGAATAGAGGGGGTAGCATGACTTCCCTGGATCTAGACACAGGCCAAAATCTCATTGGTTTTTTGCCACTGCATCACGTTGCTTAACTTGTTGTCCAACAACTAGTTGTCGAGGACTCCAAGATGTTTTTCACACGTACCGCTATCAAGCCATGCACCCCCCATTCTGTATCTTTGCATTTCATTTGCTGGTTTTGACCTATAAAGCTCTATACAGTTCTGGCCCAGCTTATCTGTCCAAACGCATCTGCCTCTACATCCCACCTCGTAATTTAAGATCGTCCGGGGAGGCTCTGCTCTCGCTCCCACCAACATCCCAAATTTGGCTGGTGGGGCTGAGACAGGGCCTTCTCAGCAGTGGCCCCCCGCCTCTAGAACGTGCTTCCAAGCGAGATACGATCGACCACATCCCTCCTGGCTTTCAGGAAGAAAGTAAGCCACTTTGGCAGTATTGTTGTTTGCTGTAAGCCACTCTTGAGTCCCCTTCGGGGTTGAGAAGAGCGGCATATAAATATAGTAAATAAATAAAATAAATTTGGTCAATAGACATAAAGTAGCACTTGCGCGAAATGGACTGATAAGGATGATTTATAGAAGGATTCTGTTTTTTTATTGATGATTAAGGTTTTATATTGTATGTAATTTATGTATTTTTGCATTTTAATGATTAATGATTATGTGTGATGGTTATTGTTTTAACTGTTTATGATGCCATCGAATTGCTGCCTATGTAAGCCGTCCTGAGCCCCCCTTTTGGGGTTGAGAAGAGACGGGGTATAAATGCTAGAAATAATAAATAATAAATTTCTTGTGGAACAGTCGATTGAGGTTTTGGGCCCAATTTATGGATTTTGCGGTGGACCATATGTTACATTGAAAATTAGCTATTTCTATTTATCAAATACTGTCCAGTGTAGGAACTACAGTTTAAAAAGTTTTCCAAATAAAGGAAATGCAGTCAAAGGAACAACTACTTTAGTAACTAGTAAAGAGAACAAGAGAAAACTGATGCTCTTGAAAAATAACAGCCCTGTATGATCATCGCTGTTTTCTACAGAATCCTTCTTTGAACAATATTGTTTTACTATTTTTAAGGCAGGAAAATAAAACAACAGAAGGGGCTCCAATTAAACAGGTTGTGTCAGTAATACATTGATCCAGGATGCACTGTAGCACACTTAGCTTAGTGGTTAATCCACATCTTAGACACAGTCTTAAATCAGGAAATCCAAAATAAATCTTCTTTTTCTTCCAACTCACTCTTTTTACCCACCTGGCTCCAAATAACTGCTGTCATCGTCAGAGAGACCAAGGCTGATGCTTGAGGACAATACGGTCACAAAGCCCTCCTTAAATTCATCAAAGTTAACCTAATAGGGAGACAGACAGGAGGAATCTGTTCAGTTGGGTCCGGAGTAGAAAGAAATCTCAGCTCTTGTTTCCTTTCTGTCTTACTAAGGCACATAAAGAGGAAATTAAGACAATCCCGAATCCTTGGTGGAATTTAGTTCTCATTTTGTTCTGCTAAAATAAGACATTATCTGAACAGCTAAATTATAAATAGGAATTATGCGAGAACACAATTGTGCTTCCATTTTAAACCACAGTGGTCCCTTTAAGCACTCTGCAAGACACAACATAACATTTTAATTATTTACATGGAGGTTAGAAGTACAAAACTTTGGATGGTCTGGGGACCTTTTTTTTTTTTGCTCCGGGATACTCCAAACACCAAAAAACTAGCATCTGGGTTCATAAGTATCATGGGGTTTTTTTAGCGAAAATATGATCATGAGGGGTTTGTCATTGTCATCCTCGGATTTGGCAATGTAAGACAGAGGGTTTCCATATGTGAAACAGGAATTCAAACCTGGCTTTTCAAAATCGAAGTTCAACACTCAAAACACTGTAACACACAAACTCAGATACCAGAATTCAAATATTTCTGTTGCATCATGATATGTAGCCCATATCATGATGTTTGATGGGCTTGGCCTCATGTAAGCCGCCCCGAGTCCCTGTTGGAGAGATGGTGGCAGGGTATAAATAAAGATTATTATTATTATTATTATTATTAGCTGTCAAGCTACATGGTAGGAGTGGGCACTGTGGAACAATAGGGTCTTCATATATAAATGTACTAGCCGTCCCCTGCCAGTCTGTGTATATGTGTATATGTGTGTGTGCACGCGTGTATATGTGTGTGTGTGTGTGTGGTTTTGTGCATGTGTTGTAATGTTTTTGGCTTTTTAAGTCTCTTCTGTTGTGTTTAGTGAGTGAAGGTCACTCGTTGGCCTGATAGGTGTATTGTGTCCAAATTTGGTGTCAATTCACCCAGTGGTTTTTGAGTTATTTTATTATTTTTATTATTTATTCGCTCTTATATACCGCTCCTTCCGGCGGGCTCGGCGCGGTTCACATAAAACACATAGCGTAAACAGCAGTAAAATCTGTTATGTTAATCCCACAAATGCACATTACACTTTTATTTATATAGATGTGTGTATATGGGCCCCCGGTGGTGCAGGGATTAAACCGCTGACCTGCTGTACTTACTGACCAAAAAGGTTGGCAGTTCGAATCCTGGGAGCAGGGTGAGCTGCCACTGTTAGGCCCAGCTTCTGCCAACCTAGCAGTTCGAAAACATGCAAATGTGATTAGATCAATAGGTACCGCTTCTACGGGAAGGTAACGGCGCTCCATGCAGTCATGCTGGCCACATGACCTTGGAAGTGTCTACGGACAACGGCGGCTCTTCAGCTTAGAAATGGAGATGAGTAACAACTCCCAGAGTCTGACACGACTGGATTTACCTTCAGGGGAAACCTTTACTATTACTTTACTCTCCCAAAAAAAAAAACCCTTTACGCAGCCTTCATAGATCTCTCGGCAGCTTTTGATAATATCAGTAGGGAGATCCTATGGCAAAAACTGTCCATCTTAGGTATAGATCGCAGACTGCTGGCTTTGATTAGGAATTTATACTCAAACAACAGTATACTGGTCAGAATAGGAACAGCAGGTGCACTGTCAAACAGAGTGGACATACACAAAGGGGTCAGACAGGGTTGCCTGCTGGCACCTCTTTTGTTTAACCTATCTCTTAGTGACCTTCCATCGTCCCTCAAGAATAGAGAGCTTCACATGCCAAAAATTGGCCCCATCCACTGCAATTCTCTATTATATGCAGATGACATTGTGTTGCTTTCTCACACCCAGGTGGGCTTGAGGACCTTGAAAACATTCCAAAGGTATGCCCCAAAAAACGGTCTATCCATCAACAAAGACAAATCCAAAGTCATATGCTTCGCCGTAAGACCAAAGAAGCACAAACGGTCCTTAGATGGAGCAGGCATAGAACAGGTTGCGACCTATACCTATCTAGGCCTTACTTTCTCAGAGACAGGCAAATGGCTAGACCAATGCCACTCCTGCACAATAAAAGCGAGTGCCCGTTCCAACCAACTTCTCCAGCTGGCAAATCACCATCACCCCGGAACACTTGGTCCCATTCTTAAAGTATACTCAGCTAAAATTATTCCCTTACTTTTATATGGAGCTGAATTGTGGGGACCTTTTTAAAATGCCCATGTTTGACCGGAACCAAACATTCTTTCTAAGGCAGGTGTTGGGAGTTAATAAAAGCACGCCAGCAGCAGCAGTCAGAGTTGAGACGGAGATGCACCGATTAGAAGGGCTTGCCTTGGCCAGAGCCTTTACCTACGGTAGCAAAATCAAAAATCTTGAAGTTCACAGACTCCTGCGCTGCTGTCTAGAACAGGGCTGTCCAACTGGCGGCCCTGGGGCCGGATCCGGCCCCCCAGCCTGTTGGGCACGGCCCCAGCTATGCCCCCAGCCGCCATTTTTAATTTTTTTTAAAAAAAATCTAATTTTTTTTTTTAAAAATGGCGGCCGGGGGGAGGGAGGCGGGGCAGGGAGAGGAAGAGAGCTAGCTCCTCCTCCCTGCACCGCCTCCGTCCCTCTCTCCGCGCCGAAAGGAGGAGTAGGCGCGCCAAGGGGGCGCGTCACAGGCCTGGCGTGACGCGCTGTCCCTGGCACCGCCTACTCCTTTCCGCGGCTCCTCCCTAGGAAGGGGCGGGAGCCGCCGGGAGGAGGGGCGGCGCCAAGGGCAGCGCGTCACACCAGGCCTGTGGACGCGCTGCCCTTGGCGCCGCTTTCTCTCTCCCTCCTCCTCCTCTTTCCGGGCGCCGTGCCTTTCCCTGGCGCCCGTGGCGCCGGGACAGCCGCGGTGCCGGGAAAGAGGAGGAGGAGAAGGAGAAATACCTTCTCCACAGCGCCAAACCGGGCAAGAGGCATGGCGAAATCGCGTGCCTCTTGCCCAGTTTGACGTTGTAGAAGGGAGGGAGGAGCAAAGGGAAACCCTCTTTGCTCCTCCCTCCCTTCTACAGCGTCACTCTGGGGATCGGCCCCGCCCCCTGTGATTGGCCCCGCCCCCGCTCCGTCCCGCCAGGTGGTCAGCCACCAGACGTCCGGCCCTTGGGCCTATAGAAGTTGGACAGCACTGGTCTAGAAGACCAACTTAAAAATACTGCCCAATCTACTTAGGCAAACAAATTAATCCACTCACTGAGATCATGTGGGATACCCACAGAATATCTGAGCAACAACACCACCAAAGTCAGAGCAGAGGTGAAACAGAGAATCCTAGACATCCAAGCCCAAGAGCAGGGGTGCTCAGAATGGTGATCGTGATCACCAGGGTGATCTTCAGGCCTCATCCTGGTGATCTTCAGCCCCCTGACCAGGTTTTTTGCAGTTGGTCCTCTTCACGCGCCCCTGCACGCTGCAAAGAAGTCCTCCGTCGTTGCTCCTCCCGCTCCTGCTCGCGCACCACCTCCAAAAGCTCCAGAGTCCAAGAGGCAGAATGGGCCCCCTCTTTTGGATTCCTCCTCCGCCCTCCGTCCTTCTCCAGCCACTCAGAGTCGTAGGAGACCAAAGGGGGCGGGCCTGGATGACGCGATGCATGGCTGGCCCCGCGCGCATGCGCAGAACCGCCCATTCTGCCCCTCGGACTTCTCGTGAGCTCTTGGAGGCGGCATGCATGCTGGCAGCATGGAAATAGGAGCAACGATGGAGGAGGAGGAGAAGGACGCTTTGGGGTCATTTCCTTACCGCATCTCAAAGGTCGGTCTTTTTACTTTGGGGTGGGTGCTTGATTGTTCTGTGGCATGTCTCTTTGTTTATTTGTAATGTTTAAAAATGGCCTTTTAGCTCCAAAGCCTCTCTGCTTGCATTGTTCCTTGAGAAATAAATGTTGGGGAATATGGAAATGTGGGAGAAATGGGGTGGTTGGATGTATTTTTGCATGCCCATTTGTTTACCTTGATGAGTATTAAATGGCCTTGCAGTTCAAAAGCCTCTCTTCTTACTTTCTGGCTGATAATATGTGTGGTAATACGGCAGTGTGGGAGAAATGGGGTGGTGGGATGTATTTTTATGCTCTGTTTTATATTGTTGTTATTAAATTGAAATGTTGATGTTTTATAACTTCATTTTATGTAAACTGCCCCGAGCCTGCTGGAAGGAGCGGTACATAAAAATGAATAATAAATATAAATAAATAAATAAATAAAATAGTTATACGTTTTACATTTCTGAGTAGGTGATCTTTGGGACTTGGTTTTTTAATCAGTAGCTCCCATGCTGAAAAAGTGTGAGCACCCCTGCCCAAGAGGATCTCACGTGCCTTGCTAGTGCAGGCTCTTTGAAATGGCTAGCGGCACTGAATTCCAGCTTCAGTCGTGCCCCTTACTTGATGGCCAACCTTCCAAGACAGTTAAGAGTGACTCTGACAAGGGCAAGGTTTGAACAGAATGAGTCAATGGTTAGATACGGTAGATACCATTCCATCCCTTACACAGAGAACATGTGTCTGTGGGGCTTAGGAGGTGGAAGATTTAAATCATATCCTCCATCAATGTGCAATTTATGAAAAAGAAAGGAAATCCCTTCTTGAAGTCCATTTACTCAACAAAGCTCAGTGGTCTCTGACTAATAGAACCATATTCCTCCTCTCTAATCCCAACCAGTTAGTAATTTCAAAAACAGCAACATTCTTTTATATAGCCAGTAAAAGCAGGCAACGATTCATTGCATCAATTGGGATTGATTGTAGAGGGGATGAGGATACATGAGGATCAAATAGAAGGTTATACACACCAGGATATTTGACCAAAAGAATCAGTAAGGTAGAGGTGATAGGAGAATATTTGCTACTTCACCAGGGAACGGCTGTTTAATGTACTGCTGCACATTAAGGAACCATTGTTTAATGCCTGATATATGTATCTTTTCTACATGGTTTGCTCTATTTCAGGGCTGTCCAACTTCTACCGGCCCAGGGGCCTGAATTCCGGTCACTGATGACCTGGGGGGGCGTAGGGTCTGCCCCCGCCCCTGGCTCCGCCCCCAGCTCCACCCTCTCCCCCCGCCCCCGCCCCGCCCCCGCCCCTGAATGCATACAGTCAAATATCTTTTACTGAGATAAAATGCAGGGATAAGATATTAAATTATTTTAATTTAATATTAAATATATTTAATTCCATCCTCCCCTCTCCCCTTATTTTAATTTAATATTAAATATATTTAATTCCATCCTCTCCTCTCCCCTATTTTAATTTAATATTAAATATATTTAATTCCATCCTCCCCTCCCCCTTATTTTTATTTAATATTAAATATATTTAATTCCATCCTCCCCTCCCCTTATTTTAATTTAATATTAAATATATTTAATTCCATCCTCCCCTCCCCCTTATTTTTATTTAATATTAAATATATTTAATTCTATCCTCCCCACTCCCCTTATTTTAATTTAATATTAAAAATATTTAATTCCATCCTCCCCTCCCCTTATTTTAATGTATCCCATCTCCCCTTATTTCATCTTTAAATATATTTAATTTCATATTTAATAAATGAGGGAGATGGGGGAGGGAATGAGGAGCCCCCTGAGGAGTCCCCTGCTTCGGCCTACCTTTTCCAAACTCGCAGGATCCAGGAGTACCCGGACGACGAGAGAGGCGACGACCGACTGAGTCGAAGAAGGTCCTAATCGCATCTGTAGGCCTCAGCGATCCAGTAGTAGAGTAGCCGAAGAGTATCGCGAGAATACGCAATCCACACGGGATTTCGCTGTCAACGCCGGCGTGTTCTCGCGTTGACAGCGAAAATCCGTGTGGATTGCGTATTCTCGCGATACTTGCTCCAAACCCAGAAGTAGGTATTTTTTTAATTTTTATTATTTATTTTATTTTTCAATTTTTATTTTTTATTAAAAAGCTTAGGGGGCCGGAGGGAAGGAGCTGGAGGGCCTTATACGGCCCCCGGGCCGCCAGTTGGGCAGCCCTGCTCTATTTGATACGGCTTTGCGGCTAATGCAATAACATTTGATACAATTGATACTATATATGCATGTGTGTGTACTTTTTAATCTTTAAATTCCCCTTAGTCCTCTAGGTGAGATGGAGGGCGCATCCATCATGTTTTATTCCTACCTGCGGGTTTTAGGTCCAGAAGAGATTTATTTAAACAATAGAAAGCAGGCGGAAGTCATCCAAAAAAGAAGGGATGGAGGCATGAAAACAGTCCTGAGCCACATCAGTTACGCTCCCTTCCCCACATAAAGGTAAAATACAAACCAAGCATCAGAATTGTGTTAATGTTTAAGGTTCTCTCATTTCTTTCAGCTGATAAGATCTACTCATATCCTTGCTGAGCTTGCTCTTTACAGTAAGGATGTGCATTTGTTTGTTTCTGGCACTCTGTGGATAGTTGACTTTGCTTCCAGCCCGTCATTGGATGACATCTAAGGCAGGAGAGCAATTAGCTTAGTCAGTTCAAAAGTGCAGCTTTTGTTAAACACAATTTGCTTTGAGCTTCTTGCAAGTTCCATGAGCCAAAGACATGGCTGAGAAAAGGAAGGAGTCAGAGCGAGTGATTTATGACTCTCCGCTGAGAACTATATTAGTAAATAAGAAGAGAGAGAAGGAGGGCAAACGTAGCAAGTCTCAAGCTGAGATACTTCTCTTCCACACTTTCTCTGCATCCAAAAAGAAAACATTAGAAGCTACTATTTCTAGTTGAGACCACTTTTTTCTTGTTGTTAAAATCATTGCTTCTTGTGGATCCCAACCTTAAATGGGATTCCTTTAGTTCAGTGCTACGGTCAACTTTGGAAACAGTCAAGGGCTTCTGAATGCCACTGCAAGGACTCTCTATATTTCACTTTCAAATGTGGCCGGGTAGTTTTTTTATTCCACCCTTGCCACTAATTTATATAAAGACTTCTTTTATTTCCATTTGCTGCCACCATATATTGTAATAAGTATTCACACACGTCAGCTTCCCCACTGACCTTTTGATTACTGTGTCAGGGCAGGGTATCCCTCTAACCCAAACTCCCACTGACACTATTTGTTAACTTTCGCTGCCACCATTCACTATACTTGGCTACACACTAGGAAGAAGTTGTTTTTGAGGCTTGTGTGTGAAGGAACTACGCATGGAGATATCTTTGTTAAAGAACTGCAAAGTTTATTCAAACAATGTTCTAAGCGTGGAGGTTTCAGAGTTCAAATCTTAGGTGGTTACAGTATCTTCTTAGAGGCATGTATCTTAAGGTTACAATACACTAACTATGGAGATGCAACTTGATACTATATAGCTGTACTCCCAGAACCAATAGCTCAGCAGTCTTTATACTAACTGCTTGTCCTTTAAACCCAATTGCTTTCCTAGCAATTCAAACACAGCTTTCTTCTACTCACTCACAGAGTAGAGTCAGAGACTTTTTTTAAAACCGGCTGACAGCTTTCTAAGATCCACAGAGATACTAGCAGGAACACCTCAGCAAGTGAGAGTCCAAAAGTGGCAGGCTGGAACCTCAATCAGCAGCTGAGGCCGGATGAGAAACTCCCTCCTGGGCACACAGAAGACCGGGAGACTTGGAAAGCACTGAACAGACTGTGCTCTCATACCACAAGATGCAGAGCCAACCTTAAGAAATGGGGCCACAAAGTGGAGTCTATACCAGTGATTCCCAAACTTTTTTGGCCTACTGCCCGCTTTCCAGAAAAAAAATAACTCACTGCCCCCCCCCCTAGAAATTAATTTTTAAATTTTTAATAGCAATTAAACATAAAGATATATGTATTAATATTTCTACCTTTTTCGTAAAATATAATAAAGAAAGTTGTAAATTTGAAACATTGAAGTTTGAAATTATGAAACTATTTATTGAACTAAGAATAGAAAGATAATACAAAAAAAGTTAAAACATTCGAAATCATCTTAATGAGAAGGATGAACCTGGTCTGCTGCTACCAATCTAGTAATCCTCGGCTCTATTTTTGTCACAAGTAATCTCAAATCATTGCAATTGATTATTTTGCAATCGGTTTCTTTTTTTGTTAATAAATTGGTTACCGCACTGAATCCACGTTCCACTAAATATGTTGAAGGACATTATTATTATTGTTATAAGACTCAACCAGTTGGAAGGGAACCCCAAAGGTGGTATTATTATTATTATTATCCCTTGCTTGGCGAGAGGAGGAGGGAGCAGGAGGAGGGAAGAAGAGAGAGCGACACACAGAGAGATGGATGGTAGCCTGCCGCCTGGCTCACACCACCGCCCCCACCGCCCCCTTACAGGGGTTCAGCGCCCCCCAAATTCTCCTGAGCCTTCCAGCGCCCCCCTAGATCGCCCCACTGCCCACCAGGGGGTGGAACCGCCCACTTTGGGAACCACTGGTCTATATCAGTGCTGTCCAACTTCTGGCAGGTCCAGGGCCGGATAAGAGGTTACTGATGACCTGCGGGGCCGCTCGGCCCCGTCCCAAGGCCCCGCCCCAGCCCAGGCCCCGCCCCTCCTAAAGCCACCGAAAAGGAGTAGGCGGTGCCAAGAGCAGCGTCACAGGCCTGGCGTGGCGCTGCTCTTGGCACCGCCTACTCCTCCTTTCGCGCCCCCCCTTCCTAGGCCGGGGCCGCCGAAAAAGGTAGGCGGCGCCAAGAGCAGCGCGTCACGCCAGGCCTGTGACGCGCTGCTCTTCAGCGCCGCTTGCCCTTTTTCGGCTCCCCTGCCCTAGGAAGGGGGGGGCGCCGAAAAGGGCAGAAGGCAGCGCCAACGGCAGCGCGTCACAGGCCTGGCGTGACACGCTGCCCCCTGGCGCCGCCTACTCCTCCTGGTGCCCCTCCTTCCCTTCCAGGCCGGGGAGCCGCCGGGAGGGAGGCGGCGCCAGAGCAGCGCGTCACGCCAGGCCTGTGACGCTGTTCTTGGCGCCGCCTTCTGCCCTTTTCGGCGGCTCCCCGCCCCTAGGTAGGGAGGGGGGTGCCGAAAAAGGAGGAGCTAGCTCTCTTCCTCCTCCCTGCCCCGCCTCCCTTCCCGGCCTCCATTTTTTTAAAAATCGATTTTTTTAAATTTAAAAATGGCGGCTGAGGGCATAGGTGGGGCCGTGTCCAACAGGCTACGGGGCCGGATCCGGCCCCGGGGCCGCCAGTTGGACAGCCCTGGTCTATATCATGAATTTGCTCCCTAGGTACATGGTTGGAAGCAGCTGTGAGGAAAGAGAAAGGAAGGAGAAAATATAACAATTTTTAAAAATGTTAAGAGAGGGAATATTAGTTATGCAGGGACCTTAGAGCTACTTACCCTAGCAAAGTGATTATTTCCCAAGAGTGTTTCCAGGAGTAAAGGTAGCTGTCTTTCCAGATGTAACTTGTGGCAAAGCTCCGTCAGCTCCTCCTTGTCCAAATACCCGGTGCCTGTGGTATCACAGCTGTCATACATGTCCTTGAGCTGAGACACATATTTGCTCTCTTCTTCACCACCCATCCCATAGTATACAGAACTCTACCTAAGAGGAGGAAACAAACCAAGGAGAGTATAAGTCAACATTCTGAGCATTTGTGATACAGTACGCATAGGGAATACGTTCCTGGACTTCATGGAGATTGTGGATAATACAGATCACTACTGAATGAAGGTCTTCTGGCCTATTAATATCAGACTGGAAGAAGTTGATATATTAATCGCAGGTCTTGGTTCCATAGATCAGTGTTTTTCAACCTTTTTTGAGCCGCAGCACATTTTTTGCTTTTACGAAATCCTGGGGCACACCACCAACCAAAATGACACAAAATGACACTCTAACACAGTAGAGTTCCATAGCCGGGGGGCAACCACAGAAAAGGCCCTGTCTCTCATCCCCTCCAAACGCAACTGCGAAAGTGGTGGGACCGAGAGCAGGGCCTCTCCGGAAGACCTTAACGCTCTTGATGGTTCATAGGGGAGAATACGTTCGGATGTCAGTGTGTTGGAAGAAGCAAAGACCACTAACATTGAAGCGATGCTCCGACGCCATCAACTCTGCTGGATTGGCCGCCTTGTCCAAATGCACGGTCACCATATGCCAAAGCAGTTAGTATACTCCTAACTCAAGAATGGAAAACAGAATATGAATGTGAACGGTGAACAGGAAAAGAGATTTAAAGATGGGCTTAAAGCCATCCTTAAAATCGGTGGCATTGACGCAGAGAATTGGGAAGCCCTGGCCCTTGAGCACTCTAGCTGGTGGTCAGCTGTGACCAGAAGTGCTGCAGAATTCGAAGAGGTACGAAAAGAGGGTGAAAGAGAGAAACATACCAAGAGGAAGGTGCGTCAAGCCAACCCTGACTATTACTGCCTTCAACCTGGAAACCAATGCCCTCGCTGTGGAAGAACATGCGGGTCAAGAATAGAGCTCCACAATTACCTACATATCCACCACCAAGGCCATCGTACTCAGACGATGAGGGATCTGGGTTGCTGTGAATTTTCTGGGCTGTATGGCCATGTTCCAGAAGCATTTCCTCCTGAAGTTTCACCCACATCTACGGCAGGCATCCTCAGAGCGGAGGGATCTGTCGGAAACTAGGCCAGTGAGGTTTATATATCTGTGGAATGTCCAGGGTGGGAAAAAGAACACTTGCCTGCTTAAGGCGGGTGTAAATGCTGCAATTAGCCACTTTGATTAGCATTTAATGGCCTTGCAGCTTCAATGTCTGGCTGGTTGCAGCTTCAATACCTGGCTGGTTGTTTGGAATTCCCCTGCTTTTTGGGTGTTGCTCTTTATTTACTCTCCTGATTTTAGTGTTTTTTTAAAAAATACTAGTAGTCAGATTTTGTTCATTTTCACGGTTTCTTCCTTTCTGTTGAAATTGTCCACATGCTTGTGGATGTCAATAGCTTCTCTGCTTCACCCAAAAAGCAGGGGAATTCCAGACAAGAATAAATCAGGGCCAGCTAACACCTCCCAACAAAGAATTTCCTTAGCCTGGCAACCAGCCAGGCTTTGAAGCTACAAGGCCATTCAATGCTAATCAAGGTGGTCATTTGCAATGTTCACACCTGTCTCAAGAAGGCAAGAGTACTTTCTCCCTCCCTGGACATTCCACGGATATATAAACCCTGTTTGCCTAGTTTCTAATAATATTTATTTATTTATGCCCCGCCACCATTTCCCCGATGGGGACTCAGTGCGGCTTACATGAGGCCAAGCCCAATAACACAATACAATAAATGAAATCAAAACGCAAACAAAAACATAAGAAGTTACATAAGGCATAAGAATACAACAAACAATATACAATTAAAATAAGACCATGTATAACACAGTAACAGACCTCACAACAGACCTCACAACCTCCGAGGATGCCTGCCATAGATGTGGGTGAAACGTCAGGAGAGAATGCTTCTGGAACCTGGCCTTACAGCCTGGAAAACTCACAGCAGCCCAGTGATTCCGGCCATGAAAGCCTTCAACAACACAATGATGGGTTGCCTAAGTAAGTACGTATATTTGCTATTCTTAACTGAGCTTTCCCTTTATATCTATCTATCTATCTATCTATCATCTATCTATCTATTCTATACATATAATAAAAGTCAATGTTTGCGGTGAGAGGTATGGCGGGAGGTGCGGAGGAAGGGAGGAATATGTGGTAGCTTTTTGACTGGTCGCCAATGTGGGATTATTTGCATAAATGCCTCTGAATGGCCAGCCACCCAACATTCCACCACTCCTAAGCAGCACAGAGAGGAAAGGGAAGGGCCTGAGGCAGACATAAATGGCTGGAGTTGAACTTAACCAGTTGACAGTTTTTCCCGTTGGAAATGCAATGTTCAGTACCTTCACCCAACACATTTCACAAAAAACACTGCAACCCCTACAAATCACAGACTAGGCCCAAAATTGACAGTAAGGTTTCATTAACTTGATTTTCCTGACTAGGCCTCACCTAATGGGATACTGTTTAAGGCATAAATTGACAGTAAGGCTTCATTAACTTGATTTTCCCAACTGGGCCTCAGCTCATGGAACATTGTGTAAGGCCTTGTAGCAGAATCTGGAGTCCCAAAGCTCCGATGCAATACCTTTGATTCAGGCTGCGTTTACGTGCGAGCGCATGGACGAAGACGACGCAACAACTTGGCTGCGATTCAGGAAATCAGTTTATTTCAATACAACAGCTGAGGGGTCTGTTCTATAGCAAAACAGGTTGCAAGAAGAACAGCACACTCTTCCTTCCGGTAAACAGATTTTATACAGCAGGGCTGTCCACCTTCTGGCGGGACCAGGGCCGGATAAGAGGTCACTGATGACCTGCGGGGCCCGCCCCCAGGCCCCGCCCCCCTAAAGCCGCCGGTGGAGTAGGCGGCGCCAAGAGCAGCGCGTCACAGGCCTGGCGTGACGCGCTGCTCTTGGCACCGCCTACCTCCTTTTCGGCGCCCCCCCCTTCCTAGGCCGGGGAGCCGCCGGCAGAAGGCGGCACCAACGGCAGCGCGTCACAGGCCTGGCGTGACGCGCTGCTCCCCCACCGCCTACTCCTCCTTTCGGCGCCCCCTCCTTCCTGGGCCGGGAGGCCGCCCCCTCCCCCCCGGCCGCCATTTTTTTTTTTAAAAATGGATTTTTTTTTTTCAAATTTAAAAATGGCGGCTGAGGGCATAGGTGGGGCCGTGTCCAACAGGCTACGGGGCCGGATCCGGCCCCGGGGCCGCCAGTTGGACAGCCCTGTTATACAGCAATGGAGGCAATCCTTAGTCCCACCTCCCTCATGCATTTCCACTGGCTAGACATCTGTAAGCTGATCTGACATCAACCAATCAGTCAAAGCATTGTGTCACTTCTCTTCTACTGGCTGACAAACATTGCGCAGTTTTAATTACCATTCATTGTTAGTGCTATCTCTTCCTGCACAGGCTGTCCCGAAAGCGATACATTTCTACAGCGTTCCCACCAGGAAGCCAGCCAAAAGGGAAAGCTAACTTGTAAACAAACGCACATGGCGATTCTCTAAGCCAATCAAGGCTGTCTCTTATCTAAAGCACATGGTGTTCTTTGAACTAATCACAGCTGTGCTTTTGCGAACCAATGGTAGCTGTATCTTTTGTAAGCCAATCACAGTCGCCAATTCTCATGCTGCTACTAACAAGCTGACTCCGTTATTCTATGCCTATGTTAAGTGGCACTTTCTCCTGGCGTTTCCTCTGCAAAATCAACAATTCTACTTTAGCCTGAATTGACAGTAACCAACCTTGCAATGACGGCTCAGGCAAACAAGGGACCAATGGCCCACTTCACAACCTGGTGTGGTTTAGGGCAGGATGGGCCACGGATGATGAGATTCGCAGTACCTTCACACCATTCATTTCCTAAACAACACTGTAGCCCCTTTTAATCACATACCAGGCACAAAATTGACAGCTAGGCTTCCTTAACTTGATTTTCCTGACTAGGCCTCAGCTCATGGGATATTGTTAGGCTTCCTCAACTTGATTTTCCTGGCTAGGCCCCCAACAATGACAGAACAAGACCAAACTTGGCACACAGACACCCCCACCCCCCCAAGATGCACCCTGCATCCTGGTGCAGTTTGAGAGAGGATGGACCATGGAAGATGGGACTTGCAGTACTTAAATTCACTTCCTTAGAGCACAGTGTCTCACACCAATGACGAATCACCGCAACCCTCATCCAGAAAATGATCAAGATCAAATGTGGCACACAGAGCCCCCAAGACCCACTCTACATTCTGGTGCTGTTTGGAGGAGGGTGGACCATGGCCAATGGGACTTGCAGTACCTTCACTAAGTTCCTGAGACCACTGCAAGCCACATAAACATCTAATAGGAACCAACCTTGACACACAATGTCTTCCTCAAATAATCCGGGCACCACCGGGTCCTCAGCTAGTGTTTATATAAAAATATCACAGATACTTTATAAAGTCAATTAACAGGTGCACGCTGCTTATGACGATCCAATTAAAGAATCCCAACCAACAACTGATACCGAATGTGATGTAGTTATTTGAGTGTTGGATTAAGACACAGGGAGCCAAGGCTTCAGTATTGGTGGGTGTAGGGTTGAAGGCTGGCTCCCTTCCCAGGTCCCTCATAGAAGGGGGATTGCATTATTTCTGCACAAGAAGCACTTCAGCAGACTGGACGGAACAAAGAAAGAATGTTTATTTACTATTAATAACTAACTGAGCTTCATGCAAAACACTGAACCCAACAACCAAAGAAAATACATGTTGTAACATGCCATTCGCATACCATAGGGCAATTGAGTTTAGACAGAAACATCACATTTTCAAGGGTCATCTCTGCAGATTGTTGATTTAATACAAACAAAACAACAGTTTGGGGAGGTGGTGAGAAATGCCGAATAGACTGAAATTAATGCAACAGAACAAAGGCATAATGATGTGTTAGATAAACAGTTCTGACTTGTACACACCACCTTTTAACTTCTAAAGGGAACTGCTTTCTCGCCCGCTGCTCCAACTTACTCCCCCGCTATGACAACTTGCTGATCTTTGGAATGTGTGTTGTTTTAGGTGCTTGATGTGATTGCCCAGTACGTTCCCATTTCGCAGCATAGAACACATTATTACATAAGTTATGAAAGCCAATAGATCATAAACCTTCTTTTTCCCAGCCTGCTGACCACCAAATCACGTGGGCTATAACTCCCTCAAACACAGCAACAACAAGGCCAATCACTGGATAATCACAGGGTAATAGAGTTGGAAGAGACCCCATGGCCATCTAGTCCAACCCCCTGCCATGCAGGAAAAGCACAATCAAAGCACACTTGGCAGATGGCCATCCAACCTCTGTATAAAAGCCTCCAAGGAAGGAGCTTCTACCATACTCTGAGGCAGAGAGTTCCACTGTTGAACAACTCTCACCGTCAGGAAGTTATTTATTATTTATTTTATTTACTATGCTTTTATACCACCTCTCTTAGCCCGAAGGCGACTCGAGGCAGTGAACAAGCGGCAACAAGTGCCCACATACAAAATACATCATAATATGATAAAAACAGCCATATAAAAACCATACAATTTAACAGTTTAAAACTACAAAATACAAATCTCAACATCTCATTCTTAAAATCGGTTTCCGTTGCATCATCATAATATTCCGTTGGTCCCAATTAATTAAAGTTCGTTTGTGAATGCCTGCTCGAACAGCCAAGTCTTGACTATCTTATGAAATGTCAGGAGGGAAGGGGCTGATCTGATGTCACTAGGAAGGGTATTCCAAAGCAGAGGAGCCACCACTGAGAAGGCCCTCTCTCTCGTCCCCGCCAGTCGCGCATAAATAAGAAATTATTGCAATCCAATATATAGGGAAGGTACAGTGGCAAAACTTAATGTACATCATTTCTTAAATGTATATAAGAAACTCAAGAGGAATTGTTTTATATTGCATTTTTTTCATATCAGGAGCAACTTGAGAAACTGCAAGTCGCTTCTGCTCTGAGAGAATTGGCCGTCTGCAAGGATATTGTCCAGGGTACACCCTGACGTTTGATGTTTTACCATCCTGTGGGAGGTTTCTCTCATGTCCTCACATGAGAAACTGGAGCTGACAGGCAGGAGCTCACCCTGCTACCCGGATTCGAACCGATGATCTTTTGGTCAGCAGTCCTGCTAGAACAAGGGTTTAACCCATTGAACTATTGGGAGGTCCACATGTAATTATGTAATATAAATATATTGCATTTATATTACATAATTATATTACATTTACTATACAGGTTGAACACCCCTTTTCAATAATTCCGCAATCAAAAATACTCCAAATCTAATAGTGTTCACATGAGTGGCTCAGACAGTTACCCCTTTGCTTTCTGACGAGTCAATGTCCACAAACTTTGTTTCTTGCACAATAACATTAAAAATAGGGCACTTCACATCACCTTTTGGCTAATGTACATAAGATGGATATGACACATAAATGAATTTTGTATTCAGCCTTTTCCAAGACATCTCATTATTTACATATATGCCAATGCAGGTTTTGCAAAAATCAAAACATTCCTTGCCCCAGATATTTCGGAGAAGGGCACTCAACTTGTATTCACATATGATATTAAGTCTAATGTATTTTTTTTTTTAAACTCTTTCTAATAAGCCAAGCTATTTCTGGTCAGAAATGTGAAAAGGGGAAAGCTATTGTGGGGAAAAACTAGAAAACACACAGTATCCAGCCACTAAACTCCTTGAAACACACCCAAGGCAGTTTTCCATTGGGTATCTGCAACAATTTCCATCCTCAAAGAATTCCTGGCTATACAACAGCTGGCACTAATAGCAGAAGAGGAATTAAACATACTTTTAAACCAAACCAAATCGAGAGATCCTTATCGGACATTCCTTACAGTCTCGGGGCCAAACCGGAAAAGACAAAGAGATCTCTCCTCTCTCATCCAGTTTGGCTCTCAGTTTCTAAATGAGAATTGGTTGCTTTTTACATGACTCTTAAGAGTCATGCCGAACAACTGAACCAAGCTGGAAGCTGTGCACAAGGTTCTCCAACCATCTGAATGGCATATCCTTGGCCAACTTTCATGAGAGCCCACAAGAATGCCTCTTGTGTAACAGGATTCGTAATCTCCAATGGCATTTGGACTTTTTCTATTGGTTTCCCAGTAATACAGGACAACATTTTAGTTAATTAAGGCTGGACTTGTAACACACACACTGTCTTTTTTGCGCCTTCAAGTTGTTTCCGACTTATAGCTATCCTAAGGTGATCCTAACATATTATATTTCTCAGCAGAATTCATTCAGAAGGGGTCAGCCTTTGCCTTCCTCTGAAGCTAAGAGAGAGTAATAATAAACTAACAAAAGTTCAACAGTGACAAATGCAAGATACTCCACTTAGGCAGAAAAAATGAAATGCAAAGATACAGAATGGGGGACGCGTGGCTCGAGGGCAGTACGTGTGAAAAAGATCTTGGGAGTCCTCGTGGACATCAAGTTAAACATGAGCCAACAATGTCATGCGGTGACAAAAAAAGCCAATGGGATTTTGACCTGCATCAATAGGAATATAGTATCTAGATCAGGGCTGCCCAGGAAGTCAATTGCGATCGACCGAAGGAGGTGGATCGCAGCCGGATGGGGCGCTTCTGCTCTGCGTGCACCTTCCGCCCGCGCGCACCTTCCACGCTGCGCACCGTCCACATTTGCTTCCGGAGAAGAGAGAAGCAGGGCACTCCTCTCTCTCGCCGGCAGCGGAGGCTCCAGGGTTGCTTCTGGACGAGAGAGAGGCAGGCGGAGCGTGAGGCGGGGCCTCCAGAGGCTTCAGCTCTACTAGCAGCTTCTCCAGCCTTGAGGAGGGCAGGGCCAAGCCAGCCTTGTGCTAGCTATGCCACCACTGGCTTGGCCCTGCCCTCCTCAAGCCTGGAGAATCTGCTGGTAGAGCGGAAGCCAGAGGGGGGTGGAGCCAGGCCATGCCAAGTCCCACCCCCTCCCCAGCTTCAGCTCTACCAGCAGCTTCTCCAGCCTTGAGGAGGTAGGTAGATTTTTCTGACTTGGTTTTATTATAAGTAGCTCGCATGCTGAAAAAGTGTGGGCACCCCTGGTCTAGATCCAGCGAAGTCATGCTACCCCTTTTTCTGTCTTGGTTACACCGCACCTGGAATATTGTGTCCAATTCTGGGCACCACAATTGAAGAGAGATATTGACAAGTTGGAATGTGTCCAGAGTAGGGCGACTAAAATGATCAGGGGTCTGGAGAACAAGCCCTATGAGGAGCGGCTTAAAGAGCTGGGCATGTTTAGCCTGCAGAAGAGAAGACTGAGAGGAGACATGATAGCCATGTATAAATACTGTATGTGAGAGGAACTCATAGGCAGGAGGAAGCAAGCTTGTTTTCGGCTGCCCTGGAGACTAGGATGCGGAACAATGGCTTCAAACTACCAAGAAAGAAGATTTATTTATTTATTTGCATCATTTTCACCTTCTCACCCCGCAGGGGACTCAGACGGATCACAATGCACATATACAGGAAAACAGTCAATGCTATTGACATACAACATATATAGACAGACATAGAGGCAATTTAACATTCCAGAAATCAGTTAAATGTAGCCTCCCCACAAAGTGGTACCTAAATTTCCTACTTGACAGATGCAACTGTCTTTCGGGTTGCAAAGGTCGACAAAGAGCTACACAAATTGGTTGAGAGCTCATCCTGAGCCGGGAAGGCCTGGAGCTCATGACCTTCTGGTCAGTAGAGATCTTATGCAGCTGACACCCAGCCAGCTGCGCCACATTCCCGATGCCATCTGAACATTAGGAACTTCCTGACTGTGAGAGCTGTTCAGCGGTGGAACTCTCTGCCCTGAAGTGTGGTGGAGGCTCCTTCTTTGGAGGATTTTAAACAGAGGCTGGATGGTCATCTGTCGGGGGTGTTTGAATGCAATTTTCCTGCTTCTTGGCAGGGGGTTGGACTGGATGGCCCACGGGGTCTCTTCCAACACTATGGTTCTATGACTGTATGATTCTATAACAATAACAATAATTTTTTACCCCACCTCCATCTCCCCAAAGGGACTCAGCGTGGCTTAAATACAGCACAATGTGCCTTGAACAACACATAAAATAAAAACACAATACAATAAAAGATAAAACTGATAGCATATAAAACAATGAATTAAACTCAGAACCTATGGTGAGAACTGTCGTAAAACATGGCCAACCGTAACCAGGAACAGGGGAATAGCTTAGTGCAAGTTGTAGCTCATGAACTAGGGCAGTGTTTCTCCACCTGGGGGTCGGGACCCTGGGAGAGGGGGGGTCACAAGGAGGTTTCAGTGGGGTCGCCAAAGACCATCAGAAAACACTCTATTTATGATGGTCTTAGGAACGCCTTTGCCAGAGAAGGCTGAAGATCTCATCTTCCTTTTTTGGAAACAGACGGAGGATCCTCCCACCAAACGTCCTCCTCTGCTGTGATTGGCCAGCCTCTCAGCCAAGAGGAAGGCTGTTTTGAGACTCCAATTGGGGAGGGGAGGGGAGAGCAGGCATGCTTGGCGCATGGCAGCGTGCTATGCATGTGCAGGCGAGGCACAGCGTGTAAGGTTGGAAGGAGGCTCGCGCCATCAAGTCCCTTCAAGGCATGGGAGTTCTGTGTGGGATGGTTGGCCCAATTCTATCGTTGGTGGGGTTCAGAATGCTCTTTGATTGTAGGGGAACTATAAATCTCGTTAACCACAACTCCCAAATGTCAAGATCTATTTTCCCCAAACTCCACCAGCGTTCATATTTGGACATATTGAGTATTTGTGCCAAGCTTTGTCCAGATCTATCATTGTTTGAGTCCACAGTGCTCTCTGGATGTAGATGAACTACAACTCCAAAACTAAAGTTCAATGCCCATCAAACCCTTCCAGTAATTTCTGTTGGTCATGGGAATTTTGTGTGCCAAGTTTGGTTCAATTTCATCGTTGGTGGAGTTTAGAATGCTTTTGGATTTGTAGGTGAACTATAAATCCCAGCAACCACAACTCCTAAAAGACAAAATCAATCTCCCCGCAACCCCGACAGTATTGAAATTTGGGCATATCGGATATTTGTGCCAAATTTGGTCCAGTGAATGAAAATGTACCCTGCATATCAGAGGTTTACATTACAATTCATAACAGAAGCACAATTACAGTTATGAAGTAGCAACAAAAATAATTTGGGGTGATGGCATCAGGAAGGCTGATAAACAGTGAAGTCGGGCATGGGATGAAAACGCAGTGCTCTGTCATTAACTGTGGACCATTGGGGTTAGACATTCTCAAAGACTTGTCCAAACACCCAAGTCTTCAATTCCTTGCACTGAACCTTCTTTAGTAGAGGAAAGTATTGTGGATAATGGATCATGACCTGTTAGGATCATTGACCATCGGGGTATATATAGCTCATGAACTGTTAGGATCACAACCTAATCAGGGTAGCAGAGTTTATTTCGTAATGCAGTGTTTCCCAACCTTTTTTGAGCCGCGGCACACTTTTTAGATTTGCAAAATCCTGGGGCACACCACCAACCAAAATGACACAAAATGACACTCTAACACAGTAATACATATAGTTAATATGTTTTTAAAATGTATTTATACACTCAGTGTGAAACTTGGGCCTGTTTCGATGAACACAACATAGATATCCTGGCAGGAATGGCAGAAAGACACAAACTTCCCACACAGAACTCCCATAACCAAGAGAAAATGCTATAAGAATTTGGTGGGCATGGACCTTGAGTTTTGGAGTTGTAGTTCACCTATATCCAGAGAGCCTTTATCGAGGTAAGTTTCTTAGGGTTTTTATATTTCAGTAGACTCCCCCCCCCCCTTGGAGGTTCCAATTTCCCACAACACACCTGATGATCGCTCACAGCACACTAGTGTGCCCCGGCACACTGGTTGGGAAACACTGTCGTAATGGATGATCACTGAGCATGTAGATATTTTGTTTCTGTTTGATGCTTTCAGCAGACAATGATGCAAGCGGACTTCTTTTAAAGATAAGATTTGTTTACTGATTACTTCGTCCAATTTACCTGTTCGAACGCATCTCTGGCTACGAACCATCATGTAACTTAAGATCTTCAGGAGAGGCCTTGCTCTCGATCCCGCCTCTCTCACAAATGCGGTTGGTGGGGATGAGAGGCAGGGCCTTCTCAGCAGTGCCCCCCCCGTTTGTGGAACTCCCTCCCTAAGGACATCAGGTTAGCCACCTCCCTCCTGTCCTTTAGGAGACAACTAAAGACCTGGCTGTGGGCCCAGACGTTTAAGTAAAGGTATTGAGCATTGGATAATGGCAGCTGGACTTGAATATTGTGACATAACGATATCAGAATTATTTAGCGGTATGTTAATGTGACAGTTAATGATTTTTTATTGATGATTTTATAACGTTTTTGTACCAACTGTTGTTACTGAATTTATTCTTGTGTAGCATCATTGATCCACATGTGAAGCTGCCCTGAGTCCCCTTGTGGGTCAAGGGTGGGGTAGAAATAAAGTTAATAATAATAATATTTAAAGATACAGGCACATTTCTTGTCAAGGGTCAAAAACTTCAGTAACATTTCAGAAAGTTTGTATCTTGAACTTATAATCTTTAACAGTTTCTTCACAAACTATGTTATTTTATACAGTTCTCTTTAATAAGAGTTTATCTATCTATGTATTTAATAAAAGTCATTGTTTGCGGGCGGAGGAATATGTGGCAGCGTTTCGATTGGTTGCCACTGAGGGAGTACTTGCATAAAGGACTCTGATTAGCCATCTACATTCCAACATTCTAAGGTGACACAGAGGGAAAAGGAAAGGCCTCAGGCAGTCAGTCACTGCGGCCCACAGCAATGACAGATCAGGACCAAACTTGGCACACAGAGCCCCCATGACCCACTCCACATCCTGCTGCAGTTTGAAGGAGGCTGGACCATGGATGATGGGACTTGCAGTACCTTCACTCACTTCCTGAAAACAACGCGACCCTCATCCAATGACCAATACAGACCAAAATTGGCACACAGAGCCCCCTTGACCTACTCTACACCCTGGTGCTGTTTCAAGGAGGATGAACCACAGATGATGGGACTTGAAGTATCTTCATTCACCTTCCGAGACTGCTGCGATCCTCATCCAATGAATGATCAAGACCAAACATGACACACAGAGCCCCTATAACCCACTCTATCTTCTACTGCAGTTTGGAGGAGGGTGGACCGTGGATGATGGGACTTGAAGTACCAAAGACCAACCTTGGCACACAATGCCTTTCTCAAATAACCCGGGCACCGCCGGGTCCCCAAGCTAGTTTTCAAATAAAACACAACCCTCAACCGTTTCTAACTTCCGAACATGAGCTTCTGCACTCTGACAAACTTCTATACTCAAGCTCATTCAAGGTTCAACACACTTCTCTAACAGTCATTCCTCAACTGACTTTCCTGGTCATCCTGAACATTCTAATTGTCACTGCATCAGTCACGTGACCTGCAGCCCCTCCCACTGCTACAGGTATATAGAGATAAGGAAACTGCAAATCAAGTAAGACATATACTTCAGGTTATGACACATTACAAAACAAACACCATATAGAGGAGGCTTGAGCAAGTTGCTTCCCTCAACAGAAAGTGGGATACAAATAATATAGTAACAACACTGGCCAACACACATTTTGGTGCCTCAAACGTTAGCCCTGTTTCTGGAAATATCATACCTGCCAATTCTGAAAATCGTACCAGTTTTGCTCTGTCAGCGCGAGTTTTTGAAATACATAACCTATGTCATCTACCAGTTGCCTTCTGTTTGCCCATAAAGAATCATGATAACCAGATCTAAGAAGCAAGAGCTGATGCAAACTATCCAAATCCATTTTTCTGAATCAGAGCCTGTGCTGTCGCACGCTGGGCCCGTAGAATGGCTGTTTCTAGGACGTGACCTCTGTTTGCCCAATGGGACGCCGGGATGCCTCAGCTGGTTTTCCTCAATGAAAACGTCACTCGAGGCTTGAGATAAGTTTAACAAAGTTCTTTATTTGGGCTTAAATCTTAACAAACTGGAAGGCTTCAAACAGGTGACTTTCTCAGTCTGCAGCAACAGGGCCAACAAACTGGGCAATACTGGTCTTCTCATTTTCTTTACCTTGCTAGTGTGAGGCCCCTTCTTCCGACTTCAAGCAGCATTATGGATAGCCAGATGTACTGTACCAGGCAAGGTTCCTGTCGATTAGCCAGGCTGTTAGGACTGTAGATGATCCCTTCACAAAAGACTGTGAAACTGTTCTGTATTTTTCCAGCAAGGGCTGGTCTGTTACCCTAGCAAAGCTGTAAGATTTAATACCTTTTTCCAAGTAGGAAGGAATAGGCTACCTTAAATCACTCCTCTCCAATAGAGTAGCTCAGGGCTGTCCAACTGGTGGTCCCCAGGCCGTATACGGCCCCCCCAGCCCCTTCCCCATGGCCCCCTACCCTCCTGCAAGATATCTGCTTTTTAAGATTTTTTTTAAAAAAATTAAAAAATTTTTTTTTTTGAATATTTTTTTATTTTTTTTCACGGTGGGGGGGGTGAGGGGCAGGGCAGGGAGGAGGAGCAGGCTCTCTTCCTCCTCCTCCTCCTTCCTCCCTCCCCCCCTCTCTCTCTCTCCCTCCCTCCCTTCTCTCTCTCTTTCCCCCTTTCATTCCTTCCCCCTTCCACCACCTGAAGGAAAGAGGGAAGGAGAGAGAGAGTGCACGAGTGAGAGGGGGCGTGGCCAGAGTGAAAAAGGGGCGGGGCCGAGTTCGGAGCACGGGGGGGTGCTCATCCATTCCCTTTCCGGCTTCCTCCTCTTCTGAGGCTTCGTGCCAAGTTTGGTCCTGATCCATCATTATTTGAGTCCACAGTGCTCTCTGGATGGAGGAGAACTACAACTCCCAAACTCAAGGTTCAGTACTTTCTGTTGCTCTCATGAGAGTTTAGGTTTGATTCAACATGGCTGAGGAATGCTTTGATTGTGTTTTCCCCTTATGGCAGAAGGAGATTGGACTGGATGGCCCTTGGAGGTCTCCTATTCTAGGAACCCATTGTAATCATTATTATTATTATTATCATCAGAGGCTGAATGGCCATCTGTGAGGAATGCTTTGATTGTGTTTTCCCCTTATGGCAGGAGATTGGACTGGATGGCCCTTGGAGGTCTCCTATTCTAGGAACCCATTGTAATTAATATTATTATTATTATCATCATCAGAGGCTGAATGGTCATCTGTGAGGAATGCTTTGATTATATTTTCCCCTTATGGCAGAAGGAGATTGGACTGGATGGCCCTGGATGGCCCTTGGAGGTCTCCTACTCCAGAAACCTGTTGTTGTTATTATTATTATTATTATTAGCAGAGGCAGAATGAATATTATGCCTTATCATTCAGGGTTATAGGCCTGAGCCAGGGAGCAATATAATCCAGGAGCCTGGGGTTTCCTGCCTGGATATTCTGAGTTATAGCTGTGTGAGGGCTCTGAGTCCACACTGCAGGAAGGGGCGGGACTTGAGCTGGGGTGGAGCAAAGCGGGAGGGGGGGGAGGGGCGGAGCGGGGCGGGGCAGGGCGGAGGGGAGGGACAGACCCTGGGGAGGGGCGGAGATGGGGGCGGCCCCCCCCCCAGGTCATCAGTAACTGGAATTCCGGCCACAGGTCCGGTAGAAGTTGGACAGCCCTAGAGTAGCTGTTAAGACTGAGAGGAAAACCATCCCCTTTCCCTCCCAAATCCTGGGGATAGGGGCGAGTCTGCAACTCTTGATTGATTGGCAGCCCTCTGGGCCTGTAAATGCAAACCAAAAAAGTCACCTACAAAATAAAATGCAAGGGAATGAACTCCTGCAAACTTGTAGTGCAACAAAGGGAAAACGGAACCCTATTGGGACTGCTGTGCCAGAACAGAGCCCAAAATAACCCAAGGAACAGGCCTAAAAACAAAGACCTTATTTTTGGGGGGTTGTGCGATGATTATGATGATAAAATGCATTTCCATGGCTGAGTGGGGATGCAAACCCTGGTCTCCCAGTCCAGCATTCAAATCCCTATATCACTCTGGTGTAAGCCCTATTTATTTTATTTTTATTTACAGTATTTATATACAGCCTTTCTCACCCCTGGCGGGACTCAAAGCGGTGATGAACGCAATACTTCTGAGTCCTGTTACTCTATTAAAAAGCTGAATTTGGTCTCTGTTGGAGACAGTCTCTGAGTTCATGGATTACTAATCTGAGCAACTCCAGCTATTTTTGGTTTGCACCATGCTCAGATTCCACAGCCAGCTCAGACAGCATCACTTCTATACAATGATGTCTCCTTAACTTGGTTTGCCCCTTCCATTCAAGATTGAGAGGAATGTGTGGGGTGTGCCGCAGTCAAGTTACTGGAAAGTCTTAATGAAACCCCAACTATACATTTAGCACAACAGAACTATTTATATGCAAACTTTTTATGGGAGCAACTGCTCCAATGTCCCGCTTCAGCCAAGCATGCAAACACCTGCTTGTGAGCTCCCACTGTTGCTAAAGTAAATTGGGGTGGAGAGGAAAGAGGAAATAACCCAGGGTTGAGGATTAAGAAGTATTAACATGATGGACATCAAGCTCAAACGAGAAAAACAGGATACTCTGTCCAAGTTTGTGAATTAGTAAAATGTTAAGATAAAATATCAATATTATGGATACAGGTATATGCTAGATAAGTAACATACAAAATGATCTTGTGACTATGGCTAGAATTTACAAACACACTTTACAACTGGTAGAATTTGAACCACAGTTAATGGAATGCGGACAGATGGGCTTTTCAGCAGATACTTCTCTTTGTGTGGCATTTATCTGCATTTGCCCAGATCAACCTCTCCTCTTATCTCCCACCCATCCTTCCTTCCGGTTTTAGATACTTCCCAAGCCATTCAAGCTTCTTCTCCTAGCTATCCTCTTCCTTTCTCATTTTTGAACATATGTTTTGCATCTTGGCTGAACGTGTGTCAAGAAAAACTTGTCACTTTGGGTTCTGTTTTTTAAAAAAAATCTAGATGCATTATTCATGAATTGTTTTTATAATAATATTTAAGTGACTGTAAAGATTATGTGCTGCGATGACCGCTGAGCTGCAGAACTTGCTGACCGAAAGGTCAGTGGATCGAATTTGTGGACTGGGGTGAGCTCACACTGTTAGCCCCAGCTTCTGCCAACCTAGCAGTTCAAAAACATGCAAATGTGAGATCAATAGGCACAGCTCCGGCGGGAAGGTAATGGTGCTCCATGAAGTCATGCCAGCCACATGACCTATTTATTAATTTACAGTATTTATATTCCGTTCTTCTCACCCCGCAGGGAACTCAGGGCGGATTAAAATGTACATATACATGGCAAACATTCAATGCCATAGACCAGAGGTGCCCACACTTTTTCAGCATGCGAGCTATTTTTAAAACAATCAAGTCAAAAAGATCTACATTCCGCGCAGTGCACCTTGCACGTGCGCGCACACCATCCTTGCGGCGCTCCTTCCGCGGGGCATTGCGGGAACGAGGGAGCACCTTCCGCGGGGCATTGCGGGAACAAGGGAGCGCATTCCGCAGGTCATTGCAGGAACGAGGGAGCGCCTTGTGCGGGGCACTGTGGGAACGAGGGAGCGCCTTCCGCGGGGCATTGCGGGAACGAGCATTGCCTCTATCTCATCCGGAAGCAACCGTGCAGCCTCTGCTGCCGGCGAGAGAGAGGCAGGGCGGAGCGTGAAGCGGGGCCCCCGGAGGCCCCGCCTCGCGCTCCCTCATTCCAGCAATGACCTGCGGAAGGTGCTCCCTCGTTCCCGCAATGCTCCGCGGAAGGAGCGCCGAGCAGGAGCGCCGCACGCAGGGCAGAAGCGCCCCATCTGGCTGCAATCAACCTCCTTTCGACCCGCGATCGACTTCGTGGGCAGCCCTGCCATAGACACACAACACTCAGGAGATGTTTATGGACAATGCCGGCTCTTCCGCTTAGAATTGGAGATGAGCACCCCCCTCCAGAGTCGGACTCAACTAGACTTAACATCAAGGGGAAACCTTTGCCTTTACCTAAAGATTATATAATTGGCCCTCCGTACCCAGAGATTCAACCATCCACCGCTTGAAAATATTTCAAAAAGCAAAGCTTTATTTTATCATTTGATATAAGGGACATCATTTTACTATGCTATTATATACAATGGGATTGAACATCCTTGAATTTTGGCATTCACGGGGGATCCTGGAATCAAACCAGGAAAAGGAAACAAAGAAAAAAATAGGGTTTTTTTTGCTCTCAACTCTACCACTTCTTAGCATCTCTTTCTTTCGTGTGAAGGTTAAAAATAACATATTATTAATCCCTCTGTACAAATGTTGGCAGCAACCTGAGCCGGACAAATCCCACTGCCTCTGTAATAACCAACCAGATCAGTGGACCAGATTAAAATAAATCAGTTCCCAGATCCTCACAGGGGAAAATGCTGTTAGATCCCTAACATGGCAACCCAGCCATGACATGGGATTCTGGAAAAAAAAACCCCTGCTTTATATAAACAAACTACTTGGGTACCTGGTGTTGCCTGGCTTATTAGAAGAAGTCATTTTTTAATTGTACAAGATGCACAAGGTTGTGGGTGTACTACAACTCACATCATGTCAGGTTAACCCCTTGAAACTTCATAAAGTTTGTTATGTTGTGCAAGTTTGCTCTAGATGAGGGGTCGGGAACCTTTTTGACTCAGAGAGCCATGAAAGCAAAGTATGTGGAAATTTATTTCAGTGAGAGCCATATAATATGTATATCAGTGTTTCCCAACCTTTTTTGAGCCGCGGCACACTTTTAACATTAAAAAAATCCGGGGGCACACCACCAACCAAAATGACACAAAATGGCACTCTAACACAGTAAAGAACAGCTGGGGGATGGTGGCCTGCTGGGAGCAGCTGCTGGGAGTGCCAAAGCCAGGGGGAGGGGGCGGAGCCAGGCCGTGCCATGCCCCGCCACCTCCCCCGGCTTCAGCTCTCCCAGCAGCTGCTCCAGCCTTGAGGGGGCAGTGCTAAGCCAGCGGTGGCAGAACCAGCACAATGCTGGTTTGGCACTGTCCCCTCAGTGCTGGAGCAGCTGCTGGGAGCTGCTGTCTATTTTCTTATATGGGTCTGAAACATGGATCACCTATCGCCAACACCTACGACTCCTCGAACACTTTCATCAGCGCTGTCTTCGCTCAATAAATAAATGTACACTGGACCGACTATGTGACTAATGTTGCTGTCCTTGAGCAAGCAGGGATCTCCAGCATTGAGGCCATGCTATTGAGAACACAGCTGCGCTGGGCAGGGCACATCTCTAGGATGGAGAACCACCGCCTCTCAAAGATACAACTCTATGGTGAACTCGCCACAGGTCAGCGCAAGAGAGGAGCTCCAAAAAAGAGATATAAAGACTCCCTGAAACAAAATCTCAGGCTCGGCCAGATTGATAACCAAAAATGGTCCACCCTGGCCTCACATTGGGAGGCATGGAGATGCACTATCCATAATGCTGCGGCCCCTTTTGAGAAGACACGCCAAATGTGTCTCAAAGAGAAACGACAACGCAGAAAGAGCCGCAACTTGGAAACATAATCACCGAAGGAGACTTTCTGCTGTGCTTTCTGCAACCGGACTTGCCTCCTATCTCGGATTGGCCATTTTAGTCATCAACGCGCTTGTAAAAAGCGTGGGAATGAGTCCTTCCTAAGAATCTTCATTCGCGAAGTAATGCCAGAGATACTACATGGATAGACAGATAGGTTGGACCCCTGTATCAGCTTAACTGAGTAACCTCCTGGCCGACCTCTTCAAGCCTGATGGAAACCTCATTCATCTCCAAGAACCAGCAAAATGAACTTTCTTTACTCCAGGCACTTTGTGCCTAGTAAAGTAGTATCAAGGCAGAGAAATTACAATCATGCCAAGATCATCACAGTCATGACTAATTAGCAACCATGAACACAAAATAGTTTCGTAGATTTACTCATTTGCAACTGTTTCATGATGGCTGCTTATTCACAATTGTGACACAATTGTTGTGTTCATAATAAATGTGTCCATTTTTAATTTCTGTACAATGCTTAGTTCCAGAGCATTGTACAGCAATAATAATGGGCTAAATCTAAATTTAGCCATAGAGCAGATTAACTGAAATTAATGGAACTTTAGCAAGCAATTACTAACAAGTCCCATTTAGTGATTACGTAACAAGTCCGACTTAGAAAGGAGTGAATTTGGATTTAGCATAATACTTTCCCTTCTTCCCAAAACCAATTATTTTGCTAATACAAACATATTAAAAGGGTTTTTTTTTAAAAAAAAGAAATCACTTAATCAGCCTTGTTGACATATTAAAATTAACAATTATGATTTGTATTAATGGTGTATTAAAAAGATTTGCTCTCTCAAAGACTTAAGCTCCAAAAAATTCAAACATGAGTAAGTAAATGAGAACAAGTTGGCTGGCATTGCATAGACCAGTGTTTCCCAACCAGTGTGCCGTGACACACTAGTGTGCCGTGAGCGATAATAAGGTGTGCCGTGGGAAATTGGAACCTCCAATACCCTTTCTTCCCTCTCCTGCCGAACATTTTTTCTTCTCCACTCGGGCTCCCTTCTTCCCAGCCTCGCTCTGCTCGCTTTGCTCTGAGGCGAGTCTGCGCAGTAGCGCCCGCACATCTTCCTCCCTCCCCCCTCCCCTCCTGAACATGCTCACGCTGCCCCCTCAGATCAAAATGGCGGCAGAAGCGGCAGTGTAGAAGAAAAGGTAAGTGTTCAGCAGGAGGGGGAAGAAAGGGCGCGAAGGGGAAGGGGGAGGAAGAGGTCTCTGTCGAAAGCTGGCATGGGCAAACTTGGACCTTTCAGGTGTTTTGGACTCCAACTCCCACCATTCCTAGCAGCCTCAGGCTCTTTTCCTTTTTTTCCCCTCAGCCACTTAAGCAGGAAAGGGCCTCAGGTTGTTAGGAATGGTGGGAGTTGAAGTCCAAAGCACCCAGAGGGCCGAAGTTTTCCCATGCCTGTTTTAAGGGACCTTAAAGTGGTGAGCCTCCTTCCAACATTGTGATTCTGGATAGAAAACAAACAACAACACCACATAACATTGTTTGAGTCCACAGTGCTCTCTGGGTGTAGGTGAACTACAACTTCCAAACTCAAGGTCAATTCCCAAGCAAACCCTTTCAGAACTTTCTGTTGGTAATGAGAGTTCAATATGCCAAGTTTGGTTCAATTCCATTGTTGCAAGAGTTCAGGATGCTCTTTGATTGTGTGTTAACTATAAATCCCAGAAACTGTAACTCCAAATGTCAAAGGTTTATTTTCCCCAAACTCCATCTGTGTTCGCATTTGGGCATATTGAGTATTCATGCCAAGTTTGGTCCTGATCCAACATTGTTTGAGTCCACAGTGCTCTCTGGATATAGGTGAACTACAACAAACAAAGCTCAAGGTCAATGCCCACCAAACTCTTATAGTATTTTCTCTTGGTTATGGGAGTTCTGTGTGGAAAGTTTGTGTCTTTCTGCCATTCCTGCCAGGATATCTATGTTGTGTTCATTGAAACAGGCCCAGATTTCACACTGAGTGTATAAATACATTAAAAAACATATTAACTATATGTATTACTGTGTTACAGTGTCATTTTGTGTCATTTTGGTTGGTGGTGTGCCCCAGGATTTTGTAAATGTAAAAAATGTGCCGCGACTCAAAAAAGGTTGAAAAACATTGGCATAGACATTCATTCCCTTTTGAAAATATAGTATTAATAATAATAATAATAGATTCTGGGTTCTCTCCAAAGCTTTTCAACAAAAGCTTGATTTCTAAAATATTACTGAGCCTTGGTTGCTGTGGATTTTCCTAGCTGTATGGCCATGTTCCAGAAGCATTCTCTCCTGATGTTTTGCCCATATCTATGGCAAGCATCCTCAGAGGTTGTGAGACTTCAGAGCCTCTGAGGATGCCTGCCATAGATGTGGGTGAAACGTCAGGAGAGAATGCTTCTGGAACACGGCCATATAGTCCAAAACAAAATGCACAACAACCCAGTTATTCTGGCCCTGAAAGTCTTCAACAACACATTATTGAGCCTCTTTTTTTTTAAAGGTGGGCTCCAACATTGTTAATGTCTAGGTTCCCAGATATATCGAAATTTGATCCTTGTATCTAGGAATTAAGAGTTATTTTTCCAGCCTACTTTTAAGCTTGTTATCTCTCTTATATAACTAAATGGGATTTTGAGTTACATGCTTTGATGTGTACAAGGAGTTCAAATTAATTTCTAAATTGAGATTGTAAAAGGTAATGTCAGATACTGTACAAATATATTACAATTTTGAAATACTCGAGAACAATCTGTGATGCAAGTCTCAACATTTCCAAGAAAAGCAGGAAGTTCATTTACTGAAATAGCTATTCTGTTGTCTTCTCTGCTAGCTAAAAATAATGCTAACTCTGCCCATTTCTGTGCATAATACTCGTTCAGTTGCGTCCAAAGAAAATCAGCTTAAATTATACTGTTTCTTTTCTCTGTGAAGAAGCTTGCGCTTGTAAACAAAGGTCCAAAAACACACTTTGGTTTGTGTTGCCCAGGCAAAATTGCCTTTTAGCAAAATGTACATTGGGTTGAATCCAGACTTAATCGTGCTGAGAAAATAATTCCACTAAAGTCAGTGAGACCGAACGTAGCATGATGAATATTAGTCAGTCATGACTAAATGAAGTCTTAAGGCCGAGCAAAATGTTTGCTTCTGAAAACAAAGCTCACAATTTTCATCTTTGAAACCATTTTTGAAGCTTTTTTTCATGTTAGGAGCGACTTCAGAAATTATAAGTCGGTTCTGGTGTTAGAGAATTGGCCGTCTGCAAGGATGTTGACCAGGAGACGCACTGATGTCGTACCATCCTGTGGGTGGCTTCTCTCATGTCCCTGCATGGGAAGCTGGAGCTGACAGATGGGAGCTCACCTTGTCTGTCAAACCGCCGACCTTTTGGTCAGCAGTCCTGCCGGCACAAGGGTTTAAATGCCCAGCAAACCCTTTCAGTACTTTCTGTTAGTCTCATGAGAGTTCAGTGTGCCAAGTTTGGTTCAAGATGGCTGAATGGCCATCTGTGATGAATGCTTTGTGTATTTCCCTTATGGCAGAAGGAGGTTGGACTGGATGGCCCTTGGGGGTCTCCTCCTACCCTAGGAACATGTTGTTATGATTATTATTGGCTGAATGGCCATCTGTGAGGAGTGCCTTGATTGTGTTTTCCCCTTATGGCAGAAGGAGGTTGGACTGGATGGCCCTTGGAGGTCTCCTCCTACTCTAGGAACATGTTATGATTATTATTGGCTGAATGGCCATCTGTGAGGAGTGCCTTGATTGTGTTTTTCCCTTAGGGCAGAAAGAGGTTGGACTGGATGACCCTTGGAGGTCTCCTCCTACCCTAGGAACGTGTTGTTATGATAATTATTGGCTGAATGGCCATCTGTGAGGAGTGCCTTGATTGTGTTTTCCCTTATGGCAGAAGGAGGTTGGACTGGATGGCCCTTGGAGGTCTCCTCCTACCTAGGAACGTGTTGTTATGATTATTATTGGCTGAATGGCCATCTGCGAGGAATGCTTTGTTGTTTTTCCCTTAGGGCAGAAGGAGGTTGGACTGGATGACCCTTGGAGGTCTCCTCCTACCCTAGGAACGTGTTGTTATGATGATTATTGGCTGAATGGCCATCTGTGAGGAGTGCCTTGATTGTGTTTTCCCCTTATGGCAGAAGGAGGTTGGACTGGATGGCCCTTGGAGGTCTCCTCCTACCCTAGGAACGTGTTGTTATGATTATTATTGGCTGAATGGCCATCTGTGAGGAGTGCCTTGATTGTGTTTTCCCCTTATGGCAGAAGGAGGTTGGACTGGATGGCCCTTGGAGGTCTCCTCCTACCCTAGGAACGTGTTGTTATGATTATTATTGGCTGAATGGCCATCTGTGAGGAGTGCCTTGATTGTGTTTTCCCCTTATGGCAGAAGGAGGTTGGACTGGATGGCCCTTGGAGGTCTCCTCCTACTCTAGGAACATGTTATGATTATTATTGGCTGAATGGCCATCTGTGAGGAGTGCCTTGATTGTGTTTTCCCCTTATGGCAGAAGGAGGTTGGACTGGATGACCCTTGGAGGTCTCCTCCTACCCTAGGAACGTGTTTTATTATTGGCTGAATGGCCATCTGTGAGGAGTGCCTTGATTGTGTTTTTCCCTTATGGCAGAAGGAGGTTGGACTGGATGACCCTTGGAGGTCTCCTCCTACCCTAGGAACGTGTTGTTATGATTATTATTGGCTGAATGGCCAACTGTGAGGAGTGCCTTGATTGTGTTTTCCCCTTATGGCAGAAGGAGGTTGGACTGGATGGCCCTTGGAGGTCTCCTCCTACTCTAGGAACATGTTATGATTATTATTGGCTGAATGGCCATCTGTGAGGAGTGCCTTGATTGTGTTTTTCCCCTTATGGCAGAAGGAGGTTGGACTGGATGACCCTTGGAGGTCTCCTCCTACACTAGGAACATGTTGTGATGATTATTGGCTGAATTCTGTGAGGAGTGCCTTGATTGTGTTTCCCCTTATGGCAGAAGGAGGTTGGACTGGATGGCCCTTGGAGGTCTCCTCCTACTCTAGGAACCCGTTGTTGTTGGTATTATTATTATTATTAGCAGAGGCTGAATATTATCATCATCATCATTATTATTATAATGCTCTCACTGAAATAAATTTCCAAATATTTTGCTTTTATGGCTTTCTGAGTCAAAAAGGTTCCTGACCCCTGATATAATGAATCACAAATGTTCACATTTTGTTAACCATTGTATTGTAAAATTTGAGTGAATAAATGTCATTTTTTCCAATGACAACCTCTCTTTTTCATTGCTCATAACATATACTCTTATCCGTCTTATTAATATATCAAAAACGCAAAGTAGTGCCTATTTATTATTGTTAAAGAAATTCAATTGATCTTATGTAGAATGTAGTTCAGCCTTTAGGTGCGGCCCTCCATCATATTATTTGGCTCTCTAAGTGGCCCCTTGGAAAAAATAATTGCCCACCCCTGGTCTAAACAGTATTAACAATATGTGAAATAAGTGTTGACCTTATTATTTTGTAATGGGCAGCCTACAAATCTTTAAATTTAGAAGCCCAACAGAACTGCCCAGAGTTCTGCCAAAACAACAACTTTGCAGAACTAGAAACTAACAAGGACAGGAAAGAATGTTTCTAAAGGTAAAGGAGTTGTTTCAAACTCGTTTAGGATGAAACAGTTTACATTTTATATATTGCAGGGCAAAGAATTTCCCTTTTGTTCATTATCAGTAAAGAGAGGGATAAAGTAATTTTATATTGTTGTTATGTGCCTTCCAAATGGTTCCCAATTTACGGTGACCCCAAGACAAACTTATCATGGGGTTTGGGGGACTTGTTCAAGGCCACTCAGTGAGTTTCTATGGCCGAGCAAGTATTTGAACCCTGGTCTCCAAAGTCATTGTCCAATATTCAGACGACATGGTTCCAAAAACTAATTTTGTCTTATACTTTATAGCAAAGCTTGGTAAGAATATGCACATACCCTCTGTAATTAAGTCGTTATGTTTATTGTGGGGTTTTTTTTCTTTGTTAAATGTGTGGTTTGTATTATTACATTTGTTTTGTGTTAGATGATTAAATGTTAGACAGACCACAAAGGGTTAACGGAGGATATTAGAGTGCCCGGCCTCTGAGAAGTTCCGTTGCCATAGCAACAGGAGGTGGAGCCTACAACTAGCCTTAGAATTTCCAGATTTGAAATTCATCAGTTAGTTAATAGCGGTTAGACCGCCTGGTGGCAGTTTTGAGAGGCTGCTGTTATCTGTTCTGAGGAGAACAGAATAAAGGCTGTGTTTTGATACTGCAGAAAGGCAGTTAGGTTTTAGAAAGTCTTTAAAGACCGCTGCTTGTAGGTTAGGCTGAAAAGCTAACCTAGAAGATAGATAAAAGGCCTATAAGTGGGCAAAATATCTATAATATTGTTGAGTCAGTGTTTGGAGAAATACAGTCAAACATTGTATTTAGAAACTTAGTAACCTTAAGATCTGTGCCTCTAAGAAGATACTGTAACCAACTAAGTTATGTGTACCATAAAACCTTCACGCTTTAAACCTTGTTAACGAATAAACTTTTTATGGACGGAACACTGCTTTTAACTTAATTGAATGCGTATGATGCTTAATGTAACTGTATTTTAATGTATTTTAATGTTGAATGTTTCTGCGGTTTTATATTGTGTTTTACTGTGTGGGCATCGAATTGTGCCTTTTTGTAAGCCGCTCTGAGTCCCCCCTCGGGGGTTAAGAAGAGCGGGGTAAAATGCCGGAAATAAATAAATAAATAAAGTTCTTTATTCATAAATCTCTCTCAGTGACCTCTTTTGGTGCAAGCTTTAGAAACATCGGGTGGTCAAGAATTACTCACTGGTGGCAGCAGATTTACAAAGGTGGTGCGTCATTACAGTGTGGTGACACACATCTCCATTAATTTGAGGCAGAGTTGGAGATTTTTTAGAATTAGGGTCCCTGATAAAAAAAATCCTAAAATTTGGGTGGTGGCAAAAGTTATAAAGTAGAGAGTCTTCACACCCTCCCCCTGCAAAAAGGAAATCATAAAGGAGAATTTCATAAAAAGCAGTATTGTAAAAAAAACAACCCAACTACCAATATTTCCAGCACCACAACTATTTCTCCCTAGGAAAGAATCCACTCTAACCAAACAACACTTCACTATTTGTCGCTAAGGATGACTACAAGACTTCAAACCAATGTTTTCTAAAACAAATGTGCCTGTTTTGAGGACAAGGCACTTCCGATGCTCAAGAACTGCAGAATATTCACCAGTGAGAACTAAAAAGAAAGCAAGCACCGGAAATATTAAAAGAGAATACAGTTCCAATGTCTCGCAGGCACTTTGGAAAGTTGGAAAAAAGTGTAAAGACGGCACATAACAGAAAATATGATGCAGAAATACAATGCAGAAACTGACTACAGGTGGCCCTCCTTATGCACAGATTCATCAACTGTATTTTAAAAGAAGATTTAAATATCTTTACAGGTCTAATGCCCTTTTAATAGTTCGCTTATGTCTCGTTTTTAATCATATCGCCTCTTGAGAGTGACATGCTTTAGATCTCAACTCAAGAGAGAAAAGCAGGATAACAACAACATCTAACCATCACCTTGCAAGTGGAAAAGCAAGATAAAAATATAAGTAAAGTAACAGGCATGACAGATATCCAAAGCTGGTTAGCGAAGCCAAGACTGAATGGGGAAACAGTGTTAACTGCAGCTGTGCCAAGAGAAGTTTTTAAAACGGGGAAACACAAGATTTAAATATTTTTGCAAGTCTAATGCCCTTTTAATAGTTAGCTTATGTCTCGTTTTTAATCATATCGCCTCTTGAGAGTGACATGCTTTAGATCTCAACTCAAGAGAGCCTCCCTGCGATAACAACAACATCTAACCATCACCTTGCAAGTGGAAATGCACGATAAAAATATAAGTACAGTAATGGGCATGACAGATATCCAAAGCTGGTTAGCGAAGCCAAGACTGAATGGGGAAACTAGTGTTAAAGGTCTGCAGCTGTGCCAAGAGAAGTGTTTTTAAAAAAGGGGAACACAAGAGGTGGGAGTGTTTCTTGCACATATTTTTCCAAGAAAGCATTTGCTAAGCATTGATTGGGAATTAAGGTTCCTTTCTCCAAATATTCCCAAATACCCAAGTTAAGGGGGGAAAGGAGGCTTAGGAGGGCCATATATAAAGAGGCTATCCTATAGGGCCCCTGCATCAGGGCATTTCTGAATCAGTAAGGCAAATATGAGTGAGCAATCCTAAAGGGTCCTTGCACCGGAGCAATCTTGAAACACTTATGCAAGCACAGTAGTCCCATAAAGGTGGAGTATCCTATTAGATTCCTGCAATATTATTTGTGTGTGTCAGGAGCAACTTGAGAAACTGCAAGTCGCTTCTGGTGTGAGAGAATTGGCCATCTGCAAGGATGTTGCCTGCCCAGGGGATGCCCAGATGTTTTGATGTTTTACCATCCTTGTGGGAGGCTTCCCTCATGTTCCCACATGAGGAGCTGGAGCTGATAGGGGGAGCTCAACCTGCTCTCCCAAGATTCGAACTGCTGACGTGTCCGTCAACAATCCTACCAGCGCAAGAGTTTAACCCACTGCACCACCAGGGGCTGTTTCCTGCATGGGAGCCGTCCTGAACTTTATTTATTTATTTATTTATTTATGACACCTCTATACCGCCCTTCTCAGCCCAAGGGCGACTCAGGGCGGTTTACAATTGGCAATACTTCAATGCCACAACACAATTAACAATTAAAAACAACCATAAAGGCATTAAACAATTAACATACAATACAAATCTAAATTTTAAAAATATTACAAAACATTTTTTAAAAACCGTACACAACTTAAAAAACGTTCTTGTGAGCATTTCCATGTCGTGTTATTATTCAATTTCATCGTCGGGTCATTCCAAAAGTTTGTAAAGCTATGCTGTGCTTGGAAAAGCCTGTTCGAAAAGCCAGGTTTTCACCTGCCTTCGGAAAGACAGCAGGGAAGGGGCCGGTTTTATATCCCTAGGTAGGGCGTTCCACAGTCGAGGGGACACCACCGAGAAGGCCCTGTCTCTCATCCCCACCAAAAGCATCTGCGAGGAAGGCGGGAGCGAGAGCGGGGCCTCCCCAGAAGATCTTAACGTCGTAGTTTGTTCATAAGGAGAAATACGTTCGGATAGGTAAGTTGGACCGAAACCGTTTAGGACTTTATAGGTTAAAGCCAGCACTTTGAATTGTACTAAAAGAAAATACAGTACTCATATAAAGGTAGGCTATCTATGGGGGGCTCCTGCATAGGAGCAATCTGGAACACTAAAGCAAATACACTGTTCACATAAAGGTGGGATATCCCATAGGGTCCCAGCATTGGAACAACCCTAAACCATTAAAGAAAAGTACAGTAGTATCCTAAAGAAGAAAGATTAACTCCTAAAGCAAGTACTGTACTTCTATAAAGGTGGGTCCTTGCGCAGGAGGAACTCTGGACCCCTAAAGCAAGGATAACACTGCCATCGAGGAAGGGGTGCCCTAAAGGGCCACTTTATAGGTGCAATTCTGAATAAGCAAAGAAAGTAGAATGTCCATGCACAGGAGCAATCCGGACCCACTAAAACAAGTAAAATATACTCACATAAAGGTGAGATACTTTAAAGGGCCCCTACCTCGGAGCTACTCCGAGCCACTAAAGTACAATACTTATACAAAGATGGGTTGTCCTATAGAGTCCCTGCATAGGAGCAATCCTGAACCACTGCAAGTACAATACTCAACATAAAGGTAAGATATTATTGCATTTTAATATGTTTGCAGAATTTTTATAGTACTTGTGTGTTTGTTACTGTGCTGTGACCTGCCTCGAGCCATGGGGAGAGGCAGGTAAGAAATAAGATTATGATAATTATTATTATTATTATTTACGTAACGACACAGCACACATGTACACGAGGTCCAAGTGTCTGGGATTCATCTCTGAATATCGGGCTTTTGCCAAGGGGCTAGGATATTTGAGGTATTTTCATAGAACATGCCATAGTATTCCAATTTCGATTTGTAACTCCTTGTATTTCATTATCTTTTCCAGCTCTTTGTCCTCAACTTTGCTGTCTCCTAGTACTGATAAAAACATGTGTATTTTCCACCACTGTTATATCTAGTGTGTTATGTGGCAGGTGTTTATCTGTTTGGATTGTGAAATCCCAGAGTATTTTTGCTTCTTCATTTTCCGCAGTCTTATGATTATGATGATTACATCTTAAAGGGCCACTGCATAGGAGCAACCCTGAACCCAATAAAACAAGCACGGTATTCCTTTACAGGCGGGATATTTTATACTATATCTATAGGTGGTCTGTCCTATACGGCCCCTGCATAGGAGCAAGCCTGAACCCCGAAAGCAAGCACAGTATTATTGTAAAGCTGGGATATTCTATACTATATCCTATAGGGGTAGTCTGTCCTAAAGGGTCCTATGCTTGGAGCAACCCTGAACCCCCTAAAGCAAGCACGGTATTCCTGTAAAGGTAGGATATTCTATACTATATCCTATAGGTGGTCTGTCCTATAGGCCCCCTGCATAGGAGCAAGCCTAAACCCCGAAAACAAGTACAGTATTATTGTAAAGCTGGGATATTCTATACTATATCCTATAGGTAGTCTGTCCTAAAGGGCCTCATGCATAGGAGCAACCCTGGACCCCTAAAGCAAGCACGGTATTCCTTTAAAGGCAGGATATTCTATACTATATCCTATAGGTGGTCTGTCCTATAGGGCCCCTGCAGAGGAGCAAGCCTGAACCCTGAAAGCAAGCACAGTATTATTGTAAAGCTAGGATATTCTATACTATATCCTATAGGTGGTCTGTCCTATAGGGTCCCTGCATAGGAGCAACCCTGTACCCCTAAAGCAAGCACAGTAATAATAATAATAATAATAATTACTTGACGTGGAAGTGAGACATCTTAAAGATATCCTGCATAGGAGCAACCCTGTACCCGTAAAGCAAGCACAGTAATAATAATAATTTTTATTATTATTTATACCCCGCCACCATCTCCCCCAACATGATATTTTATATTATATCCTATATATTTTTATACTTTATCCTATAGGTGGCTTGCCTTATAGGTCCTTGCATAGAAGCAAGCCTGAACCCCTAAAGCAAGCACAGCATTCTTGCAAAAAGTGTGATATTCTATATGATATCCTATAGGTGGGCTGTCCTACGTATGGGGCACCTGCATAGGAGCAATCCTGGACCTCTAAAGCAAGCACCCTATTCTTGTAAAGGTGGGATATCTATATATATATATATTTTCAACGGTCATGTAATGTCGGGTATAGACAACCAAACTATACATCGCAGAACCACCAAACTCGGCAACAGAATTAACCATACAACGAGGTACATACAGCCCCAAAAAAACCCCGGCCCTATGCACAGAAATATACACATACACACACACGCATATACATATACAACCACACATATACATAAGTACACACATATACACATATACATAAGAACACACACATATGCACACACACACAGATGTACACATAGACACAAATCCATATATATACATACATAAACACACACACAACCTATATATACAGACTGGGCCACAGGAAAGATAAAAAGCCACAGCAAAGCGTGGCCGGGTCAGCTAGTTCTATACTATAGGAGGGCTGTCCTATAGGATCCCTGCATAGGAGGAACCCTGTACCCCTAGAGCAAGTACAATACTCAACGTGGAAGTGAGATATTTGAAAGATACCCTGCTGCATAGGAGCAACGCTGAACCCCTAAAGCCAGCACAACACTCACCTTTGCCCTCCTCCCACTTGTTGCTTTGACTCTCAGAGCAGAAACTGCAACAGGAGCAGCATCTCCAGGGAAGAGGGAGCCAAGCCTTGCTCCAGAGGCTCTCCTCCTCCTCCTTTGTGTCCCTCTGAAGCCCAAAGCGGCGTGCTTTGCCGGGGCTTCTCTCTCCAGAGGCCGAGGCCCCTCCCCGGGGCTGGACCGGGCTAAGCAGGCCGCCCTCCCCCTCCTCCTCCTGGCATTGGCTGCTGCTTCCTCCTCCTGAGACCCTGGCTGCAGCTGCACCGTGGGATTAATGCAGCTTGGCACCTCTTGACCTGCCTTGGCTCAAGGGCGGCTATGGGATCATGGGAGCTGTAGTTTGGCGAGGCACCAGCACTCTTGGCCAGAGGAGGCTGCCTGGAGACCTTGTGAAACTACAACTCCCGCAATCCCATAGCATTGAGCCATGGCAGTTGAAGTGGTGCAAAACTGCATTCATTCTGTAGTGCAAATGCATCCTCCATCAGGTGCCTTGCATCTTACTTCAAGGCTGGGGAAATAGGGGGAAAGCAACAACAACAACACAAAAGCAGCTTCCCCTTTATAAAGGTTAAACCTCACTGCTCCTCCTCCTTGGGCTCCTTTCCTACAAATACACTTTGTGTCCCTATCACAGTGTTTTTCAACCTTTTTTGAGCCGCGGCACATTTTTTACATTTACGAAATCCTAGGGCAGTGTTTCCCAACCTTTTTTGAGCCACGGCACACTTTTAATATTTAAAAAATCCGGGGGCACACCACCAACCAAAATGACACAAAATGACACTCTAACACAGTAAAGAACGGTTGGGGGTTGGTGGCCTGCTGGGAGCAGCTGCTGGGAGTGCCGCCGGGGAGGGGTGGAGCCAGGCTGCACCATGCCCCGCCCCTACCCCGGCTTCACCTCTCCCTAGCAGCTGCTCCAGCCTTGAGGGGGCAGTGCCAAGCCAGCGGTGCCAGAGCCAGCACAATGCTGGCTTGGCACTATCCCCTCAAGGCTGGAGCAGCTGCTGGGAGTGCTGAAGCCGGTGGAGGGGGCAGAGCCAGGCCGCGCTATGCCCCTCCCCTCCCCCCAGCTTCAGCTCACCTACAGGCCACGCCATGCCCCGCCCCCTCCCCCCAGCTTCAGCTGTCCTACAGAGGAGGAGCATGAGCGGTGAACGGGCTTCAGTGGGCGGGGCTTCTCCACGCGGCTTCAGCAAGCGAGGGGCAAGAGTCATGGTGGGAGTCATGGCGGATTGGAGGCTGGCTGGGGAAACAGCCGAAGGAGGCGGTGCCCCGGTCCCTTCTTCTTTTTCTTCGCCACTGCCCGGCCCTTCCTCCTCCTCCCCCAAGCAGCAGGAGTTCAGCAGGAAGAGAGCTTTTCTCACGGCACAGCAGGAGGTACTTCACGGCACACTAGTGTGCCACGGCACACTGGTTGAGAAAGACTGTCCTAGGGCACACCACCAACCAAAATGACACAAAATGACACTCTAACACAGTCATACATATAGTTAATATGTTTTAAAATGTATTTATACACTCAGTGTGAAACCTGGGCCTGTTTTGATGAACACAACATAGATATCCTGGCAGGAATGGCAGAAAGACACACACGAAGGTCTTGCTCAACAGCTGGGAGTTATAGTTCTCCCGCAATCAAAGAGCATTCTGAACTCCACCAATGATGGAATGGAATCAAACTTCCCACACAGAACTCCCATAACCAAGAGAAAATACTATAAGAGTTTGGTGGGCATTGACCTTGAGTTTTGGAGTTGTAGTTCACCTATATCCAGAGAGCACTGTGGACTCAAACAATGTTGGATCAGGACCAAACTTGGCATGAATACTCAATATGCCCAAATGTGAACACAGATGGAGTTTGGGAAAAATAGACCTTGACATTTGGAGTTACGGTTTCTGGGATTTATAGTTAACACACAACCAAAGAGCATCCTGAACTCTTGCAACAATGGAATTGAACCAAACTTGGCATATTGAGCTCTCAATTTCCCACGGCACACGTGATGATCGCTCACGGCACACTAGTGTGCCACGGCACACTGGTTGAGAAACACTGCCCTATGACTCTACGTGGGGCTGCCTTTGAAAACGGTTCGGAAACTCCAACTAGTCCAACGGGCGGCAGCCAGGTTACTAACTGGAGCTACATACAGGGAGCATACCACCCCCCTGTTGTATCAGCTCCACTGGCTGCCTGTCCAAGTCCGAGCCCAATTCAAAGTGCTGGTTTTGACCTTTAAAGCTCTATACCAGGGCTGTCCAACTGCTGGCCCGGGGGCCGTACACGGCCCCCCAGCCTGTTGGACACGGCCCCCGCTATGCCCCCAGCCGCCATTTTTATTTTTTTAAATAAAAAAATGGCGCCCGGGGGGGGAGGGGGAGGCGGGGCAGGGAGGAGGAAGTGAGCTGGCTCCTCCTCCTTCGCCCTTCCTCCTTCCCCTCCCTGCACCGCGGCTCGCGATTGGAGCCGCGGCGCGTCCGAGGGGGAGAAGGGGCGAAGGAGGAGGAAGTCAGCTGGCTGCCTTCTTCCTCCTTCGCTCCTCCTCCTTCCCCTCCCCGCGCCGGCGCTCGGGATCGGGGCAAGGGCACGCGCGTGGGGAAAGATGAGGGATGAAGGAGAAGGCAGTCAGCTGATTGCCTTCTCCTTCCTCCCTCTTTCCCCGCGCGCGCGGGGATCCTGGGCGCCGGCGCGCACGCGGGGAAAGAGAGAGAAAGGAGAAGGCAGTCAGCTGATTGCCTTCTCCTTTCTCTCTCTCCCCCCACGCGAGGATCCTAGGCGCCGGCGCGCGCGGGGAAAGAGGGAGAAAGGAGAAGGCAGTCAGCTGATTGCCTTCTCCTTTCTCTCTTTCCCCGCGCGCGCGGGGACCCTGGGCGCCGGCGCGCGCGCGGGGAAAGAGGAGGAGGGAGAATGACAGCTTAGGAGGGGGCTGGGGCGGGGCTGGGGGAGGGGCCTGGGGCGAGGCCTGGGTCATCAGTGACCTCAAGTCCGGCCCTTGGCCGGTTAGAAGTTGGACAGCACTGCTCTATACGGTTCTGGCCCAGCTTACCTGTCCGAACGCATCGGCCGCTACGTCCCACCTCGTAATCTAAGGTCATCCGGGGAGGCCCTGCTCTCGCTCCCGCCTAATTCCCAGATGCGGTTGGTGGGGACGAGAGATAGGGCCTTCTCGGCGGTGGCCCCCCGCCTGTGGAATGCGCTCCCTATCGATGTACGATCCACCGCATCCCTCCTGGCATTCAGGAAAAAAGTAAAATCCTGGCTGTGGGACCAGGCATTTGCTCACCAGCACTAGGCAGCATTTTAGGACTGGATTTTAAATAGAAAGTAGATGAAGAGGACCAATGCTTTTATGGACTCAACATGGTTTTAATCTGGAATGAATGTGTATGATGCTAAGGCAACTGTTTTAATGTATTTTAATGTATCTTAACTGTTGAAGGGTTTTTTGGGGGTTTTATATTGTTATTATGTAGGCATCGAATTGTGCCGTACTGTAAGCCGCCCTAAGTCCCCCCTCGGGGGTTGAGAAGAGCGGGGTAAACTCCTGAAATAAATAAATAAATAAATAAATCACACCCAGGGTTTTAGCCTTTTAACATTTTATCCTCTACATCTGGCCCGCCCGCTGTGTTGATTTTATTATGTGTTGCTACGTTGTTTTATTTGTTACTAGCTTGGGGACCCGGCACTGCCCAGGTTATTTAAGAAAGGCATTTTGTGCCAAGGTTGGTCTTTATCTGTTGTTTATGTGGCTTACAGTGGTCTCAGGAAGTGAGGGAAGGTGCTGGGAGTCCCATTGTCCATGGTCCATCCTCCTCCAAACTGCACCAGGATGTAGAGTTCTTAAGGTGAAAAGCCTAAGTCTGCATTTGAAATGGATTAGGAATCAGCTGGTTTCCCCTGTAATAATTTATTTTATTTTATTTATTTATTTATTCCATCTTATATTCCGCTCCTCCCTGCAGGCTCGGGGCGGATCACAGCATACAGAGCATACACTAAAAACATACAATAAAACGAGCAATAAAAACACATAATACATGACCATAAATGGCGGGATTCCAGTTCTTTGATGTAGGCGTGAGCTTACCGATTACTTTCGGGTTATGGGGGTTCTAATTTGCCTAATTTGGTCTTGCTCAGTTATTGGATGATGCTTGCAGCAGTCTTGGGAAGTGAGTGGAGGTACTTCAAGTCCCATCATCCGTGGTCCATCCTCTTCAATACTACACCAGGATGTAGAATGGGTCATGGGGGCTCTGTGTGTCAAGTTTGGTCTTGATCAGCCTTTGGATGAGGTTGGCAGCAATCTTGTGAAGCGAGTGGAGGTACTTCAAGTCCCATCATCTGTGGTCCACCCTCCTCCGAACTGCACCAGGATGTAAAGTGGATCATAGGAGCTTTGTGTGCCAAGTGTGGTCATGATCATGCACTGGATGAGGTTCGTAGCCGGCTTGGGAAGTGAGTGGAGGTACTTGAAATCCCATCATCCATGGTCCGCCCTCCTCTAAACTGCAGTAGGATGGTGTGTGGGTCACGAGGCCCTGTGTGCCAAGTTTGGTCTTTATCGGTCTTTGTTCAGGGCTGCAGTAGTCTGTGGGGAATGAAGGGTTTGAAAGTACTACAAATCCCATAATCTGTGGAGGTAATTCAAGTCCCATAATCCATGGCCCACCCTCCTCCAAACTGCAGTAGAAAGTAGCGTGGGTCATAGGGGCTCTGGGTGCCAAGGTTGGTTACTGTCAATTCAGGACATACACAATGTTCCATGAGCTGAGGCCTAGTCGGGAAAATCAAGTTAATGAAGCCTTACTGTCAATTTTGGGCCTAGTCTGTGATTTGTAGGGGTTGCAGTGTTTTTTGTGAAGTGCATTGGGTGAAGGTACTGAACATTCCACTGTCAACTGGCTAATTGCCCAAACCAATATGGTGTCTCTTAAAGTTGTATGCCCCTTGTATTTACACAGCATGATACATACAGGTAAATGTGGATCTGTCTTGACACAGTATCACAGTAACTGAGGCCTAGTCAGGAAAATCAAGTTTAGGAAGCCTTACTGTTATTTCATTCCTTACACAGTATCCCAGTAACTTTGGCCTAGTCATGATAATCTAGTTGAGGATGTGTTACTGTCAATTCAGGCCATACACAGGATCCCATGATCGGCGGCCTAATCTGGAGTATCAAGTTAAGGAAGCCTTACTGTTAACTCAGTCCTTACATAGTAGCCCAGTAACTGAGGCCTAGTCCAGAAAATAAAGTTTAGGAAGCCTTACTGTTAATTCAGTCAGGCCCTTTCAGGCCCTTTATGTAGTAACTGAGGCCTAGTCCAGAAAAATCTAGTTAAGGAAGGCGTAGTGTTAATTCAGTCAGGCCCTTTCTTTTACCCTCTCTGGCAGCATTCTCAGGAGGTGAGTGGAGGTACTTCAAGTCCCATCATTCATGTTTCGTCCTATTTGAAACTGCACCAGGATGTAGAATGGGCCGTGTGGGCTCTATGTGCCTTGGACTTCAACTTCAACCATTTCTGTCTGCCTCAGGCCCTTTTCTTTCCTCTCTCTGCTGCCTAGGAGTGTTGGAATGTTGGGAGGCTGGCCAATCAGAGCCGTTATGCAAATAATCCCACAGTGGCAACCAATCGAAATGCTACCACATATTCCTCCGCACCTCTGCACGTCCCGTCCTACGCAAACACTGACTTTTAATCAATTTCAATTGGTAAAACCCGAGGATGTGGACAAGATACTCGGAGGGATGAGAGCGACCACATGCATCCTAGACCCATGCCCATCCTGGCTTCTAAAGGAGGCCAGAGGGGGATTGGCCGAGTGGGTGAAGGTGGTGGTTAATGCCTCCCTTCGGGAAGGCAACATTACAGCGAGCTTAAAACAAGCTGTTATAAAACCGCTGTTGAAGAAACCATCACTGGACCCCACTCAATTTGTCAACTATCGGCCTGTTTCCAATCTTCCCTTCTTGGGCAAAGTCCTGGAACGTGTGGTTGCCTCACAACTCCAAGTATTCTTGAAAGACACGGATTATCTGGATCCGGCGCAGTCTGGTTTTAGACCGGGGCATGGTACCGAGACAGCCTTGGTCGCCTTAGTGGATGATCTACGCCGGGAGCTTGACAGGGAGTGTGTCCCTGTTGGTTCTGCTGGACCTCACAGTGGCCTTCGATACCGTTAACCACGGTATCCTTCTGGGACGCCTCGCGGAAATGGGCCTTGGAGCTACTGTCTTGCAGTGGCTCCGGTCCTTTCTGGAGGGCCGATCTCAGAAGGTGTTACTGGGAGATACCTGCTCAACCCCTCAACCATTGTCTTGTGGGGTTCCTCAGGGTTCAATACTATCTCCCATGTTGTTTAACATCTACATGAAGCCACTGGGGGAGATCATCCGGAGTTTCGGGGTGCGGTGTTATCTGTACGCAGATGACGTCCAACTCTGTCACTCCTTCCCACCTGCTACTAAGGAGGCTGTTTTGGTCCTGAACCGGTGCTTGGCCGCTGTGTCGGACTGGATGAGGGCGAACAAATTGAAATTGAATCCAGACAAGACAGAGGCACTCCTGGTCAGTTGAAAGGCCGAACAGGGCATAGGGTTACAGCCTGTGTTGGACAGGGTTACACTCCCCCTGAAGACGCAGGTTCGCAGTTTGGGTGTGATTCTGGACTCATCGCTGAGCCTGGAACCCCAGGTTTCGGCGGTGACCAGGGGAGCATTTGCACAATTAAAACTTGTGCGCCAACTGCGCCCGTACCTTGGGAAGTCTGACTTGGCCACAGTAGTCCACGCCCTGGTTACATCCCGTATAGATTACTGCAACACCCTCTACGTGGGACTGCCTTTGAAGACTGGTTCAACTGGTTCAACGGACAGCAGCCAGGTTGATAACAGGAGCGGCACTCAGGGAGCGCACAACACCTCTGTTGTGCCAGCTCCACTGGCTACCAGTTTGCTACCGGGCACAATTCAAAGTGCTGGCTTTGGCCTTTAAAGCCCTTAACGGTTCTGGTCCAACTTACATGTCCGAACGCATCTCTTCCTATGAACCTTCAAGATGCTTAAGATCATCCGGACAGGCCCTGCTCTAGGTCCCGCCTGCTTCGCAGGCGCGATTGGTGGGGACAAGAGACAGGGCCTTTTCAGTGATGGCTCCTCGGCTTTGGAATGTCCTTCCTAATGACATCAGATCGGCCCCCTCCTTCCTGACATTTCGCAGGAAGGTTAAGACCTGGCTATTTGACCGAGCATTTGCAGATGTAGTATGATTGTCAAATTGAGACCTAAGGAACGACGACGATGCAATTGGAAGTCGATTTAATTAATGAGACGCTGATATTGTGTTTTTAACGTTGAATGCTAATTTGTATATGTTGGAATTGTATTGTATTGATAATTGTTGATATGTTTGTCTTGAGCAGTTTTTGCTGTTGTACACCGCCTCGAGTCGCCTTCGGGCTGAGAGAGGCGGTCTAGAAGCAAAGTAAATAAATAAATAAATAAATTTTATTATATACATAGATAGATTATTGACATCCTGTGATAATGTGGCATGTCTCATTAAGAGCCACATCCACTGTTTTAATGTGGTGAGATGTATTCCATACTGGGCATGCATACTCAGCAGCAGAGTAGCAAAGTGCAAGGGCAGATGTCTTCACTGTGTCTGGTTGTGATCCCCAGGTTGTGCCAGTTAGTTTTCGTATGCTATTGTTTGTAGCACCCACTTTTTGCTTGATATTCCAGCAGTGCTTCTTGTAGTTCAGAGAATGGTCCAGGATAACTCCCAGGTATTTTGGTGTGCTGCAGTGCTCCAGTGGGATTCCTTCCCAGGTATCTTCAGAGCTTGAGATGCTTGTCTGTTCTTAAGGTGAAAAGCCTAAGTCTGCATTTGAAATGGATTAGGAATCAGCTGGTTTCCCCTGTAATAATTTATTTTATTTTATTTATTTATTTATTCCATCTTATATTCCGCTCCTCCCTGCAGGCTCGGGGCGGATCACAGCATACAGAGCATACACTAAAAACATACAATAAAAACATACAATAAAACGAGCAATAAAAACACATAATACATGACCATAAATGGCGGGATTCCAGTTCTTTGATGTAGGCGTGAGCATACCGATTACTTTCGGGTTTAGCTGAACGCCAACCTGAAGAGGACAGTCTTACATGCCCTACGAAAAGGGACAAGTTCTGAGATCTCCCGGACATGGTTTGGGAGAGAGTTCCAGAGGACTGGAGCCGCAGCGGAAAAAGCTCGCTGTCTTGTGCTGGACAGATGACAGGAGCGGGATGATGGAACCACCAGCAGATTCTGCTCTGCCGAGCGCAGTGATCTCGGGGGAACATACGGGGTAAGGCGGTCCCTTAGGTACACAGGCCCTAGACCAGTGTTTCTCAACCTTCCTTATGCCGCGACCCCTTAATCCAGTTCCTCATGTGGTGGTGACCCCCCAACCATAATATAGTTTTCATTGCTACTTCATAACTGTAATTTTGGATTGATTTGGTAATATGGGAGTTGTAGTTGCTGGGATTTATAGTTCACCTACAAATCAAAGAGCCCTTTGAACTCCACCAATGATGGAATTGAACCAAACTTGGAACACAGAACTCCAATGGCCAACAGAAAATACTGGAAGGGTTTGCTGGGGGCATTGACCTTGAGTTTTGGAGTTGTAGTTCACCTACATCCAGAGAGTACTGTTGGCCCAAACAATAATAGATCTGGACCAAACTTGGCACGGATTCTCAATAAGCCCAAATGTGAACACTGGTGGAGCTTGGGGGAAATAGACCCTAACATTTGGGAGTTGTAGTTGCTGGAATTTATAGTTCGCCTACAATCAAAGAGCACTCTGAACCCCACCAATGATAGAATTGGGCCAAACTTCCCACACAGAACTCACATGACCAACAGAAATTACTGTGTTTTCTGGTGGTTTTTGGCGACCCCTCTGACACTCCCTCGCGACCTCCCCAGGGGTCCCGACCCCCAGGTTGAGAAGCACTGCCCTAGACCGTGTAAGGCCTTAAAGGAAACCAACACCTTGAAGGCAATTCGGTACTCAATAGGTAGCCAGTGCAGTTGCCGGAGAATGGGAGTTATATGCTCCCTCACTGGTGCTCCCACCAGTAAGCGAGCCGCGGCGTTCTGCACCAGCTTGAGTTTCCGAATTGTCGACAAGGGAAGGCTAACGTAGAGGGCATTACAGTAGCCCAACCTCGAGATGACCGTCGCCTGGATCACCGTGGCCAGATCGTCCCTGGACAGGTAGGGGGCCAGTCGCCTAGCCTGTCGTAGATGAAAAAACGACGTTTTGCTGACCATGGAGACCTGGGCCTCCATGGTCAGCAACGGGTCCAATTGGACACCTAAGCTCTTTACGAGGGATGACGGGCTGAGCTGCTCGCCATCCAGGGTAGGCAACCGGTACCCATCCAGCCCAGGGCGACCAGGCCACAAGATCTCCGTCTTCGACGGGTTCACCTTCAGCCGGCTGGAGTAAGCAGTAAGAGCACCCAAAGCTTTGGTGAGCTTCTGTTCAACCATTTCAAAGGTCCTTGCTTGGGCGGTGATGGCACGATCGTCAGCATAGATTAAACTTTCTTTCCATTCTGAATATCAGGCAGTGCAATTTCAGCTGAACAGTATAATTTCTCTAGTGATGTAGGATGTAGACATCCTGTGATAATGCAGCATGTCTCATTAAGAGCCACATCCACTGTTTCAACATGGTGAGATGTATCCCACACTGGAAACAAGGGCCTGAGGCTCTTAGGAATGGTGGGAGATGAAGTTCAAAACAATAGACCTGAGTTTTCCCATGCCTATTGTCAATCAACAGCATTGATCATGCTCTCACAGTCTGAGGATTCGACTCTGACCCTGGAGAAGTGAGTTCAAATCTCAACTCAGCCACAGAAACCCAAGCCACAATCCCTCAGCTACAGAGATAGGCAAAGGCAAGCTCCGGCCTTCAACTCCCAGAAGACTCTCACATCCTGGTCAACACTCAGGAATTCTGGGAGATGAAGTCCCAGGAAAATGAATCCCTGCTTGTTATGACTCTATCACTAACATATCTCTATGGCCAAAATTGAACGTCGCTAAAGGTCGCTCAGTCTATGGCGAGCGGCATTGAGAAAGCGTTAGTGCGCACGCGCAAAGGTCCCCTGTATCTATAACCTCTAATCAGTGAGAGAAGCATTAACGCGCATGCGCGGAACCTAGTCCCGTTATTGACTCTGTGGGGAGGAGTGAACGTTTGCTGACGTCATGGAGACAGAGCGAGGAAGGGTTAGAGCGCATGCGTACGGGATTGTTTGAGGCGGATGACGTCGGGCGTTAGTGCGCATGCGTACACGTCTCGTCTAGTTTGCGCTTCGTTTGCGAAAGGCGCGAACATCGGGTGGACGTCAGTTTTACGTCGAGCGTCACCGCCTACGTCATCGAGCCGAGCTGAGGGCGCATGCGCGGTTCAGTTGCGGCCTGTCCGTCGGCGTAGCCACCCTGCTCACGTTCTCACGCGCGGCCTTCGGAGCCTCTGAGGGAGAAACTAGGCCGGGAAGGATGTCGGGGACGACGGGAGGCACGACGGGCTCTGCTCGGAAGCGGCTGCTGAAGGAGGAAGACATGACGAAGGTGGAGTTCGAGACCAGCGAGGAGGTGGACGTCACCCCCACTTTCGACACCATGGGCCTGCGGGAGGACCTCCTCCGCGGCATCTACGCCTACGGTGAGCGGGGAGGGACAAGGTTATCATTCTTTCTCGCTTTGCAAACATATACACAAAAGTACGGCAATAAAACAGTCTATCATATACTAGCTGTACCCGCCACGCGTTGCTGTGGCCAACCTTCCCTCCGTCTTTCTCTCCTTTCTTTCTCTCCACCCTTCTCTTTCTCTCCCCCCTCCTTTTCTTTCCCTTCCTCTTTCTCCCCTTTCTTCCTTCTCTACCTATTCGTGGGCTGCAACTCCCAGCAGTCCTCCTGATTGATTTACCTACCTATCTCCATCATATATATATATATATACACACACACACACACATATATCTAAAGCAGTGCTTCTCAACCTGGGGGTCGGGACCCCTGGAGGGGTCGCGAGAGGGTGTCAGAGGGGTCGCCAAACACCACCAGAAAACACAGTATTTTCAGTTGGTCATGGGGGTTCTGTGTGGGAAGTTTGGCCCAATTCTATTGTTGGAAGGGTTCAGAATGCTCTTTGATTGTAAGTGTACTATAAATCCCACAATTACAACTCCCAAACTCAAGGTCAATGTGCACCAAACCCTTCCAGTATTTTCTGTTGGTCATGGGAGTTTTGTGTGCCAAGATTGGTTCAATTCCATCATTGGTGAAGTACAGAATGCTCTTTGACTGTAGGTGAACTATAAATCCCAGCAACTACAACTCCCAAATGACAAAATCAATCCCCACCGCCAACTCCACCAGTATTCAAATTTGGGCATATTGGGTGTTCGTGGCAAATTTAGTCCAGTGAATGAAAATACATCCTGCATATCAGATATTTACATTATGATTCATAACAGTAGCAAAATTACAGATATGAAGTAGCAATGAAAATAATTTTATGGTTGGGGGTCACCACGACATGAGGAACTGTAGTAAGGGGTCGTGGCATTAGGAAGGTTGAGAACCACTGATCTAAAGGATTGCTGGGAGTTGCAGTCCAGGCCAGGAATAGGAAATTGGAAATATGCAGGGATTGGGGTGCTCTCAAATAATTCCAAGGAGAAGAAAGCTTGCAGCTTGGAAGCAGTGCATTTGGATCAGCCTCCTCTCCTAAAGGGCCTGGTCTAGGGCAGGCCTGCCCAACAGGCGGGCCACGGGCCGTACACGGCCCGCCAGCCCCTGGACCCGGCCCCCCAACTCTCCAGCAATTAAAAAAACCCGAAAAAGTATGCATGCGCGGGGAGTGCGCATACACGCCCCCGTAGTGACGCTGTAGGAGGGAGGGCGGAGCAAAGGGGGGCTCCCCTTTGCTCCTCCCTTCTCTACAGCGTCAAACCGGGCAAGAGGGACAGCGAAATCGCCATTCCTCTTGCCCGGTTTGATGCTGTAGAAGGGAGGAAGGAGCAAAGGGGGAGCCCTCTTTGCTCCTCCCTTCTCTACAGCGTCAAACCCGCAAGAGGGACAGCGAAATCGCCATTCCTCTTGCCGGTTTGATGCTGTAGAAGGGAGGAAGGAGCAAGGGGAGCCCTCTTTGCTCCTCCCTTCTCTACAGCGTTAAACCGGGCAAGAGGGACGGCGAAATCGCCATTCCTCTTGCCCGGTTTGATGCTGTAGAAGGGAGGGAGGAGCAAAGGGGAGCCCCTCTTTGCTCCTCCCTTCTGTACAGCGTCAAACCGGGCAAGAGGGACAGCGAAATCGCCATTCCTCTTGCCGGTTTGATGCTGTAGAAGGGAGGAAGGAGCAAGGGGAGCCCTCTTGCTCCTCCCTTCTCTACAGCGTCAAACCGGGCAAGAGGGACAGCGAAATCGCCATTCCTCTTGCCGGTTTGATGCTGTAGAAGGGAGGAAGGAGCAAAGGGGAGCCCCTCTTGCTCCTCCCTTCTCTACAGCGTCAAACCGGGCAAGAGGGACAGCGAAATCGCCATTCCTCTTGCCCGGTTTGACGCTGTAGAAGGGAGGGAGGAGCAAAGGGGAGCCCCTCTTTGCTCCGCCCTCCCTCCTACAGCGTCACTCTGGGCGGCAGAAGTGGCGAAATCACCCCCGCAATCACCCCCGCCCCCCCGCTTCGGCCCGCCAGGTGCTCAGTCACCGGAATTACGGCCCTTGGGCCCGTAGAAGTTGGACAGCACTGGTCTAGGGGATGCTGGGAGCTGTAGTCTGGAAGACAGTGTGGATATGCTAGTGTGTGTTTTGTGTGCCGGGGGAGTCGTTTTGCGCATGCGCTATAGCATCTTTTTTGCATTTTTTGGCTTTTTAAGTCCCATCCACTGTGTTTTTCAGTGTTTTTATAAGTTATGGTCACCCATTGTCCTGATAAGTGTATTGTGGCCAAATTTGGTGTCAATTAGTCCAGTGGTTTTTGAGTTATATTAATCCCACAAACTAACATATTTTTATATATATAGATTATTCTATACCAGGGGTGCTCACACTTTTTCAGCATGCGAGCTACTTATAAAACAACCAAGTCAAAATGATCTACCTACCCACTACTCAGAGAGCCATAAAAGCAAAATATTTGGAAATGTATTTCAGTGAGAGCCATATAATATATTTTAAGACTGAATTCAACTAAATGTGAGTATTATAAGCCCCTGAATTTATTCATAATAATAATGATAATATCCATTCAGCCTCTGCTACTACTACTACTACTAATAGTAACAATAACAACATTAGGTTCCTAGAGTAGAAGGAGTCCTCCAAGGGCCATCCAGTCCAACCTCCTTCTCCCATAAGGGAGAAACACAATCAAAGCATTCCTCACAGATGGCCATTCAGCCTCTGATAATAATAACAACAACAATGGGTTCCTAGAATAGGAGGAGACCTCCAAGGGCCATCCGGTCCAACCTTCTTCTGCACCTGGGCGGTGTTGGGAGCCTGCGGGGCAGGACTGAGCCTTCCTCCTGCCCTGCCTGCGATCTACCAGGACGCCCTACGCCAGTAGATTGCGATCTATCTAATGAGCACCCCTGTTCTATATTATCAGTAGCAATTATAATTATATTTAATATATTAGTATTGCTATATTACAGTATTAATTAATTTACATCATTTATACCTTGCCCATATCAGCCCAAAGGTGACTCAGGGCGGCGATCAATCGGCACAATTCAATGCCATTTAAAAACATACATCAGTAGAATAAAAACGTATCATTGCACTATCTAAAAACATCAAAAACAATGACAATAAAATTTTTATTTAAAAAAACTATGTCATCATATTTAGTCAATTGTCCGTTCTGTCATCATTGTCATTTGTAGGTTGTTTCCAATTCATATTAATATATATTGTTATATTGTATTATTGGTATCATATTGCATTGCATTATAATGATACTATGAATAAATGTATGTATAATATTTATTTATTTATTTAGAATTTTTATATCCCGTTCTTCTCTACCTCCGTGGAGGGACTCAGAACAGCTATCAACAGCAAAAATTAAATGCTACACAATAAATAACATTTTAAAAACAACATACATAATAAATAAGTTGTAAAATACATATAAAAAGACAGTTCGCCGAGTTAAAAACATCATCCAGCTCAATCCAAACATTGTGGTCCAATAACTCTTAGTCTTTACTGGTTCAATCCATCAATCTGCAAATGCCTGATTCCAAAGCCAGGATTTCAGTTTCTTCCTGAAAGTCAGGCGGGAGGGGGGGCAGACCTAATATATTGTATTATTAGCATAGCACAATATTAGTATTATACTTTACTATATTGTACTATACCACTGTACTGCAATATTATTAGTAATATTATATATGATGTATAATATACAAACTATTATATAGTTATTACATTGTACTATATTATTTATTTAATATCAGAAGCATTGCATAAATTAGTATAAAGCTGATAAAAATAGGTGCGCAGGCAGCTAAATATCTTTTGACCAAAAATGGGCAACGGCATTGTCTGTAGCCTCTAACAATTCCTCCTCCGTACATGAGGCAGGGCACAGTGGACAAACATACAGATGTGGAGTTGTCTGTTCCGTTCCACAGTCACATAAGGTATGGTTATGCCACAATATATATATAATACTCTACCAGTATATTATACTATACTGGTAAAATACACTAAAAACAATACAATATACAGTTTGCTTATTTTATTTGAGATTATTTTTACCCCGCTTTTCTCCCGCACCAAGGCAAGACATAGAGCGGCTAATAATACAATATGAACATACAAAGTAAAAATTGAAACAAATTAAAACCAAATAAATTCCTTATTTAAAACTCAGCGATAAAACTCTATTTACAAATATAACATACCTATTTAAAACCATTAATTAACCCAATTGGGAGCCATGTACCCATACTCTTTGATCTCGATAAGGCATGGGCAAAACTTGAACCTCCAGGTGTTTTGGATTTCATCTCCCACAATTCCTAACAGCCTATTATGGGAGTTGAAGTCCAAAACACCTGGAGGGTCCAAGTTTGCCAAAGCCTGATTTCGAGTATACTCAGCCCTCCACATGTGCTGTAGGAAGAAATAAGGAAGAAATAGAATTTCCTTTGGTCCTATTTGCATAATAAATACATCTATGCTACATCTGTCATAAAATAAAATAAGGAAATGTCAGTTCTTATCAGTTTCCATAGTCAGTGGATGGGGATGATGGGAATTGCCCAGCAACAGTTGTGAGGGCCCACACCTTGCTCTTTAGTGTTTCACTCAAAATAGAGGTGACTGCTAACGTTGATGTTTTAAAAGAGGAATTAGACAAAGTCATACTCTGGAAAGCCCATGTTCATAAATCGGTGGGAGGCTGAAAAAGGAAGCATCTGAAATAGGAGGGCCAGTTTTATTAAGCTGAATCATACATTGTGTTTGGGAAGAGTTTCAGGGGAATGGAATCTAACTATATTTGGCATCTCTATCTTCCTAGAAAAGTAATTAATCATACCTGTTTGGAAAAGTATGTATATTAAGACCCAGAGGAACAGAATATACTGCAGTTTGCATTTGGGGTCACTTGAGTTTGCCCAGTTTACAGATAAAAATTTTGTCTGAGCCTTCCTCTGACCTGATGTTCTACATTTACTTGAACTGCTTTCTCCTCTTAGCTATCTGTGGAACTGTATTATTTGGGTTTTCATTGATTTAGAATCATGTAAACTTTGCAAATTATTAGTACTTACACAGGATAACTGCATTGAAGGTCTTCTTTGGTTTCTAAATAGTTGGTTTGTTCATGTTTTGAGGGTTGAACATAAGTGGAAATATTTTAAAATACTTTAAAATGAATTTTCTAGGCTTTGAGAAACCTTCGGCTATCCAGCAGAGAGCAATCAAACAGATCATTAAAGGAAGAGACGTAATTGCACAGTAAGTAAAAATGTATATGGAAATAAAATGCAGTCAGTTTGGAATATCGCCACATTGACTACAAGAATGTAGACGACTCTTGATGTGTTTTACACCTTTGATGCCAAGGATTACAGTAAACTTGTCAGATTAAATTCACCTGAGTTCAGTGGCCCTTGTTTCTTGTAAAATGTGACTGAATGTATCTTCATGTGAACCATTATATCTGTTTATGTCAAATCTTTTATTATATGACATAAAATCGCAGTCACATTTAGCCACAGATCTAAATTAACTTGCGATATTCCTTTTATTCTTTTTTTATTTTTTTATAAAGGTTTTATTGGTTAAAATACCACAACAGACATACACATAACATCGTTACACATACTGAGGGAACACTGGGGAAGGGGGAAAGGGGGAACACTGGGGAATGGGTAAGGGGTCACATTAACATCATCACGACTAACTTAAAACATAACGGTTGACTTCACCCGGGAGTAGCGAATTATACATTGTGTTAGGCATTACTAGTATCTTCAAAACTTAAATCCAATAACCTTTCAGCATTATTTTCTTTTCTTTTTTGATGTAATCGACTAGCGGACCCCACGTTTCTTCAAATCTTTTAGTTGGGTCCTTTCTCAGAAGTAGGGTCAATTTGTCCATTTCCGCTACATTCAGTAATTTGTGTAGCACTTCTTCTGAGTCCGGTATTGTCCTTTCCCTCCAATGTTTTGCGAGTGCGATTCTGGCAGCTGTCGCTATATAGATTAAAAGTCTTTCTGTTCCTTTAGACATCTCCTTTCCCTCTAGGATATTCAAGAGAAATAATTCAGGTTTATATACAATTCTTTTCTGCGTGATTGCTTCCATTAATTTGTGTATTTTTTTCCAGTATTTTGATATTTCCCCACACGACCACCATACATGATAAAAAGTACCCCTATTTGTTAAACACTTCCAACATAAATCATTGCCGGTCTTATATATGTTGTCGAGTTGGGCGGGTGTCAAGTACCACCTGTAGGCTACTTTATATAAGTTCTCCCTCAAGGAATTCGCACAAGTAAAATTCTGGTTGTTTTGCCACATTCGCTCCCATTTCTCCTGGCTTAGAGTATAGCCTAGATTTTTGTGCCATTTTTCCCTGTAATCTAATTGTGGAGACTTTTCTTGTAGGTTACCTATAATAAGTTTGTACAGTTTGCTAGTTCTTTTCCCTTGTTGTTGTAGGAGGATTTCCCCCCACCTAGTAGGGGTGGTTTCCCACCCTATTACCCTATCTTTGTAAAATTTTGCTTTTATCTGATTATATTGTAGCCAATCCAATCTAAATTCCTCTAGTTCCTTCTGATTTCTTAGGCTAAATATATAGTTATCTTTTTTTACTAGCTCTCTATACGTTAACATTTTCTCTCTTCCTGGTCTAATTATGGAGATATTCCTTTTATTCTAAGACACCATTGAGTCAGTATCACCAATTTCACCCAACTGAATACATACACACATATGTATGTATGTACCGCCATTGTAAGACACATCACAGCTTTAGAGATATTTATATAGGGGGAGAAGCGGGTCTTAGAATTAAAGAAATACAGTTTTCTTTCCAGCATCCATGGGTAAGCAAGTAAGTCAGCACTTCGTATAGGCTGACAATCCCTGATGAGAATGCATACTGAACCAAAAAGTCAAAAAAAATTCTTACCTGCCCAAGACAAGATTTTTTTAAATCTTGTGATGTTTGTATTTCCAGTTGATTTTTTGTAATTGGTATAATTAGTTCAAAACACAAAACTAAATGTAAATATTTAAATCAATATCAACAAAGCTGATATTGAACTTTTTCATGAACTTCTTCAAATTGAATATCATCATCAGTTTAATATTTGTTAGTCGCCCTCCATCTAGGATGCTCTGGGCGATTTACATTATAGCAAAGTTAAAACAAGATAAAATTACATAGACCAAATATAAAAGTTAAAATTACAGATCAAACGCTCTACCGAATAGCCAAGTCTTAAGTGCTTGGGTAAAAGCACTTGAACCATGGGGGTTAAAGTGGCACTAGTTTGACCTACCTGGTTTGCTGTTTATTTTTTGTATTCTTACAATTTTTTATTTCTGTACAGTCAGTTGACCACATTTGCTGGAATTTAGAGGTACAGGACCTCCACAAAAGTGGAAAACTGTAAAAAAAATTACCTGAGGTAAGACCTCTCTAGGTCAGGCATGGGCAAACTTGAGCCATCCAAGTGTTTTGGACTTCAACTCCCACTATTCCTAACAGCCAGTTGTTAGAAATTGTGGGGAAAAACAGCCAGTTGCCTTAGAAATTGTAATTTCTACTGAAATTTGGGACACACTGGAGTCCAAAATGCTCCACTGTTCTCCTTAGGAATCTTTATGTCCAGCTGGCAGAGGTATTTTCTGGAGGACCTAAAGATTCCTAAAGGGAACTCATTAATCAAATCCATATATAATCAAATCTGCAAAAGTGGAGCCCACAAATTCCACTTTTGGGCCAGCTGTATTTTTCTTACCTCTTTTCATAAGTCGTTATCACTCTTTGTGATGCTAATATGTGCCTTGATTTCTTCCTGTACTGTCTTTTGTTAGAAAGTATTTGAAGGCTAGACGTCAGTATCTTGGTTTGCCAAGAGTTATTATTGTTCAGAGGAAAATCATAGTGTTTTTAATTCTACATTGTACAACCGTAGATGCTTGAGACAGAGTGGATGATACCACGTATTTGTATATTATTAACTTGTACAGTTTTATTATACTCTCCAAAGTAGACCATAACTTAAATTTGATTGTTGAACATAGGTTTTATTTGTAGAAGCTTCAGTGCAGAAAACTGCTTCAATGTCGTGATTGTGGAATCAATCCTATATATAACTAGCTGTACCCGGCACGCGTTGCTGTGCCCTATTTAGGAGATGCGGGAAAGTCTGAGTATGTAAGGGTTTGAAATGATGCTACTTATGGTCTTGGTGGGTGTGTGCATGTGTATATGTGTGTATGTAGTGTATATATGTGTGTGTATATGTATATATGTGTATGTATGTTTATATATGTATACGTGTGTATGGTACTGTATATGTGTGTGCATGTGGGGAAAGGGGGGGAAGAAGGGGTCTGAGGCTGAGAGAGGAAAAGTAGGGGGCTGAGGGTGAGGGTGAGAAGAGAAGGAGCCTGGGGCTGACGTAGGGTGGGGGGGGGGGTTTGGGGCCGTAGGCTGAGGGGGAGAAGGAAAGGTCCTGAGGCTGATGGAGGAAAAGAAGGGGGCTGATGTGGGAAAAGAAGGTGGCAGCAGCGACCCCGGTCCTTCCCTCTTCACCCTCTGCCATCCGGAGGGCAGTAGCGGTGAGGGCAGCGTCCCCACGCCTCGTCCTTCTTCACCCTCCGTCCTCCGGAGGGCAGGCTCAGGGGTGCGGAAGCTTCTCGGAGTAACCAGGAGGTCTCCGTGTGGTAGCCGCTGCTCCGTGGCGGCCGCCATCTTTCCTGGCGGCACTTTGGGGCAGGAGGGTGCGGGACCTCCGGTTTGCATTGTCAGTTTCCGGCCGGACCCTTTTCCTGACGGATTGACTTCCGTCGGAGCCTTTTCGGCTGGACCGGAAGCGGTTCGGCCGCCATGTTTTTTTTGTAGTTTTTTGGGGTATTTTCAGTGTGGCTTCCCCGGAGAGCCCCAGAAGCGACCGATGCGGCGGAGAGCGGCTGCGGGTCTCCCTCTGTGAGGCGGCGGAGGAGGCGGGTTGGGCGCCGCCGGTGTGGCGGTGAAGTTGCTGGTGTGTGGGGAGAGAGGGGGACGGGATGGGTTGGGGGAGTCAGAGTGCGTAGTGTGTTTGCTCTCCCTCTGTCCTGCGTTGTGGTGGGGGGTTTGGAGTGCGCCTGCGCGATGGCTCTCCCTCTGTTCTGCGCTCGTGGCCAGCGCAGAACGGGAGCCTATGGGCGGTTTTTGGGGGCTGATTTTGGGGGGGTTGGAAGGTAGGAAGGTGGTTTTTTTTGTGTGATGGTAATACCTCGTGGTCTGTGGGAATGTGTCTCGTTGGATTGGTGTTTCTGGGGGGCGTAGTTTGGCCGTGCATAACGTCCTTTGCACGACCACTCGATTTTTATATATATAGATGACAAAGGAATATATCTCATGGAGCTCAGTGGGGGCTGCTTCAGAGAAGATGTATAAAGATTGTACTATAAAAGCCTAAATTAACTCCCAAGTTCACTGTTAAAATGTTATTTTTAGCCATGAATTAATTGGAATGAAAAGACTCTTAATCCCCTATCTTTAATGCAGGATAATGAGCTACCAGTACACTTTACAGAATGCTTGGGAGGATTACTAAAATAATGCTCAGCACATTTAGGAAAGTGCCATGCAATTCACTGAAAGAGCCATCCCATGTGAAACAAGTACTAATGTAGAAAACATTTTTAGTGTACCAGTATATACTTTATTTATTTATTATTCACACTTATCAGTCACCACTCCCAGTGTGGCTCGGGGCGACTTACAAAAGTGAAATCACAGGATAAAACAGATATTAGCTAGATAAAAACAACTCGGCAACAGCTGTACTTGAGTATAAACTGAACTGAATACACCTAACTTTACCACAAGAAACTGGGAAAATGTATTGATTCGAGTATAAGCCGAGGGTGGGAAATGCAGCAACTACTGATAAATTTCAAAATAAAAGTATTTAACAATAACATTACACTAATTTAGTCATCAGTAGGTTAAATGTTTTTAAATATTTACATAAAACTGTAATTTGAGAGAAGACTGTACCGCTCTGATTAAACCATTATTAGACCTTCTTCGATGTAAATGTGCTGCTTACGTATCCTTCCAATAATAAAGAGAGTAAAATAAGAAAGGTAATAATAACATTAATAAATAGAATAAAATAAGAAAGGTAACAATAATAAATAGAGAAACATAATAAATGTAATAATAATAATAACATTAACCCATTAAAATAATAAATAACCTTGAACCGAGTATATACAGTATACATAAGCAAATATGAGATAGGAAGTGGTGGAATATGCAGAACTCCAATTTTAAACAGATTGTTTGGCTACAATAAGGATAATAGAGCTTGTTCTTATACATGGCTAGGACTCAATTTTGACAACAGTAATTATACTTGATACTTAATTAGATAACAAATGTATCAGATTTAAGAGCATTTAATAAGACTAAACTTCTTTAATAGGATGAGGATTGTGCTAATCATATTCAAGATAGCTTTTATACTGACTATTCTACATTATAGAGTTCTAGTTTTAGCTCTGTGGTATATTATCCATTGCAAAAACTCTCTATCTTATGGGAGCACCCACCTGTAAATGTTTTTAAAGCCAAGTAGCTAGGTGTCAGATAGAATTGACAACCCTGATGGTTAAGAAACATACTAGTTGTTGGGTTGAGGAGAATATATTAAAATATTTTTTTCTTTCCAGATCACAATCAGGAACAGGCAAAACTGCTACATTTTCTATATCTGTCCTACAGTGTCTGGACATCCAGGTAATATATTTTGGATTAAAAAAATATTATTTTGAATTCAAATAGTGTTGATCACGTGTAACGTCAAAATCAATTCCATTCACCCAAAATAAACATAAGTGCTTCCCTCCCTCCTAATCATGACCAAAATGAAGATGAAAAACTTCGGACATGTAATGCTCATTTAATGGAACATTACTTTTACTTTTTCTCATTGTTTCAATCAGGTTCGTGAAACCCAGGCATTGATTTTGGCACCTACTAGGGAATTGGCAGTGCAGATTCAGAAGGTAAGTGAGTTATGCAAGACAATAAAGTGTGAAAATGGAATGTGGCAATTTGTTAAGGTACCTGTGATAATACTGTTTTTTCTCTGTTAAACCAGCTGCTCGATCATGTCAGCAGCTTTCTAGTTGCAACCTGTACTGCTGAATTGAGTGAAGTCTTGGGGCTCCATAGATGGAAGCCCTGTTAGGGCTTTTACGTAGGCATTTGGACCACCACCTTAACAACATAGAATTGAATTTATATCACAATTTAATTATTTATCGTATCATATGCGAAAAGAGGGTACAGTTTTAATGTATTTAGAAGCAAAAAGTTTTTAAACCTTAGCATGATATTAAATGTCCTTTGACCAGAAGCTGGCCACTTGGAGTGCCTGTGGTGTTGCTATAAGAAGGTCCTCCATTATGCATGTGGCAGGGCTCAGGTTGCGTTGTAATAGGTGGTCTGTGGTTTGCTTTTCTCACACTCACATGTCATGGACTCTACTTTGTAGCCCCATTTCTTAAGGTTGGCTCTGCATCTCCCACAATGACTGTGATGAACTCAATTGAAGCCCCTATTGCAGTGATCTCTGGGTTGGGGAGGCACAGCATTAGGCACAGGCCGAAAGCGAGAGGCACCTCTAGTCGTGGTAAGACTCGTTGTGCCTCTGACCTGCGTCCTATCCCGAAGTACACTGATGACAGGTCTCCAATCTCCTCCCCTACCTCTCTGGTGTTAGTAAATGCACGCTCAGCCAGGAATAAGACTGCAACTATCAGGGATTTTATTGAAGACCATTCAACTGATCTCTGTTGCATTACTGAGACCTGGCTGCAAGATAGCGATGACATCTGCCTACAAGAACTCATGCCCACTGACTATGTTGTTACTCACCAGAATAGGAATGGGAGGCGGGGAGGGAGCGTGGCGATCCTCGCCCGTGACCTGTTGCATCTTAGAGCGGTCCCTGCTTTGGAGACAGACGGGATTGAAAGTGTCGGCCTGATGTGGGGTGCCCCGGAGAGTGTAGCCTTCCTGCTGGTGTACCGTGCACCTAGCGCACCGGCAAGGAGTCTATCCCTGCTGCTGGAGACTGTGGCGGAGTGGGCATTGAGATTCCCTAGACTTGTTGTGCTGGGGGACTTCAATGTCCACGCCGACACAGCCTCCTCTCCATCGGCAGCAGGGGACCTAGTGTCGACCATGGCGGCTCTAGGCCTCTCCCTCTCCAAGTCGGGCCCCACACATCGGGCCGGTCACACTCTCGACCTGATCTTCTCTGCGGGTGTCCAAGTGTCCGTCACCTCCGTAATAGAGGTGCCATGGTCGGATCACTGTGCTCTAAGAGTCCAGGTCGAAAAACTGCGCCCCCGGCAAGGGTGCCGAACCAATTTGGGTTCGCCTGAAGGGACTTATGGAACCAACCAGGTTCCTGAATGCCCTGAGGGATTTGGAGCCTGTCAGCGACTCGCTCGATGAGCTAGTTACCACCTGGAACTGTAGGTTATCTTCCGCTCTCGACGAGATCGCCCCTAAACGCCCTCTCAAATCCCGCAAGCGTTGCTCCCCATGGTTTACTGAAGATCTTAGATCCATGAAGCGGGAAAAGAGATGGCAAGAGCGCATGTGGAAGAAGCTCTGTGACGAACCAGCTTATGAGCATGCTGTCAAGGAAGTGAAAAATTCTTACTATGCCTCCCTGATAGCGTCTGCAGATTCACGCCCGGCCCAATTGTTTCGAATAATTCGGCAGCTGACGACGGTCCCTACTGTCCCAAACAATGCTGATCAGACCCTTTCTGCCGAGGCTTTTCAGAATCATTTCGCAGACAAGATTGCGATGCTCCGCCGGGACCTTCCTACCACGGTTGATACAGTACAGGAGCTGGAGACTCCGTGGCCCTCCGTCGGGTCCACCTTCGACCGGTTTCGGCCACTGGACATAGGGGATGTTGACAGGACCTTCGCAGCTCTTCGACCTACCACCTGCTCCCTCGACCCGTGCCCCTCCTCGCTGATTCGAGCTTGCGAGGAGGGGTTACGAGGCCCTCTGTTGAAGATAGTCAACTGCTCCCTTGAGCAAGGAGCCTTTCCAGAGGAGTTAAAAGAGGCGGTGGTTAGTCCATTGCTGAAGAAGCCCGGGTTAGATCCTGCGGCTCCCTCCAATTACCGCCCAGTGTCCAACCTTCCGTACCTGGGCAAGGTAATTGAGAGGGCAGCAATGGACCAGCTGCAGACATTCCTGGATGACGCAACCTGGCTAGACCCCTTCCAGTCCGGCTTCCGTTCGGGCCATGGGACGGACACCGTCCTGGTCTCCATCACAGACCTACTCCGCTGCCACTTGGACCGAGGCGGATCGGCGCTGCTCGTGTTATTGGACCTCACGGCAGCGTTTGATACTGTCGAATACCAACTTTTGACACACCGCCTGGCAGTGGCGGGGGTGAGGGGGACAGCCCTCAACTGGCTGTCCTCCTTCCTCCAGAACCGCCGGCAGCGAGTGAAGTGGGGAGGGGTGGTCTCCGGGGGCTCCGCCTTACACTGTGGAGTCCCTCAGGGGGCCATTCTCTCCCCGCTGTTATTTAACATCTATATGCGACCACTCGCCCAATTGGTGCGGAGCTTTGGGCTGGAATGTCATCAGTACGCTGATGACACCCAGCTCATTCTGAGAATGGACCCCGGGGTGGACTCTGTACCCGATAATTTCCATCTCTGCCTAGAAGCCGTAACTGGATGGCTGCGAGCCAGTAAGTTGAAGATGAACCCGGCGAAGACGGAGATCTTGTGGCTGGGCCGCCCGGAGGGGGTAGAGACCCAGCTGCCGACATTTGACGATGCGGCCCTTTGTCCGCAACTGTCCGTAAAGAGCCTAGGGGTCCGGCTGGACGCCCAGCTATCTATAGAGGCGCAGATTGCCTGCGCCTGCAAGATAGCCTTTCACCATCTGCGTCAGGCAAGACGTCTGGCTCCTTACCTCTCCCGCTGCGACCTAGCCACGGTGATCCAAGCCACGGTCATCTCGAGGCTCAATTACTATAATGCGCTGTACATTGGCCTACCCTTGTCAGCAACCCGGAAACTCAAGCTGGTGCAGAACGCTGCAGCGCGCCTGCTCACGGGAGCCTCAAAATTCTACCACGCGACTCCACTCTTGCGCGAACTGCACTGGCTTCCGATCGAATTCCGGGTTGCCTTCAAGGTGTTAGTTCTAACTTTCAAGGCCTTATATGGTTCGGGGCCAGTGTACCTGAGGGAGCGGCTTACCCCTTATGTACCCAGGATATCACTGCGTTCAGAGGGGCTCAATCTTCTGGACGTGCCGGGCATTAGGGTTTGCAGACTGGCTAGCACGCGGCAAAGGGCGTTTGCCGTAGCAGCGCCAACTTTGTGGAACTCTCTCCCCGAAGAGACACGAGCTATCCGGGACTTAATGCCGTTCCGCAGAGCTGTAAAGACCTGGCTCTTAAGACAGGCATTTGCCGTCTAAACTAATGCCATATCATTCACCATCTTGCTGCGTTGCTGCCAACATGCTGGTATTGTCGCTGTAGTACCACTGGCTGTATGTTTTAATTGGGGGGTTTTAATTCTGTTTTATTGCATTTTATGTGTTTTTATCTGTTTATTCCTGTGAACCGCTCTGGGCGCCAGAGAGAGCGGTATATCAAATTGAATAAATAAATAAATAATAAAATAAATCTCGTGGTCCCAGAGCGCAGTCCGTTCAGCACCCTCCAGGTTGTCCATTCTTCTGTGTACCCAGGAGGGAGTCTCTCATCCGGTCTCAGCCACTGATTGAGATGTTGAGTTTTAGCCTGCCACTTTTGGACTCTTGCTTGCTGAATTGTTCATGCAAGTATCTATAGATCTTAGAAAACTATTTCTTGGTTGAAGGCGTTGCCATGCTAGCTGATATCTCAACAGAGGATGGGCCAGAGATCCTTTCATTATTGACTGCTACTTCCCAGCGGATGTCAGGAAGTGCAATACCAGCAAAGCAGTATAATTTCCCCAGTGGTGTAGGGCTTAGACATCCTGTGATAATGCGGCACAATACCAGTGTCTTTCAGATTTAAACTAGGAAAACTTGTTATTTGCCTAAAGTGACATGTTGTAACTTGTTATTGTGCCTTCCCTTTGTGTGTGTGTATGTATGGAATTGACACATATATGTAGCAAGACCCATTGCTTTCGCTTATTGTCTTGTATGGCACCATGTACGTTTTGTGGTGCTATGTAAACAACAATAATAGACTTCCTAGGGACTTCGTATGCCACGTTGGATTCCATTGGGATATAAATCCAATAAATAAAACTCAGATTCCATTGTTTAGCAATTTAGCATCTCTATTCAAGATATTGTCGGAGGCTTTTATGGCCGGAATCACTGCATTGTAGGTTTTTTCGGGCTATATGGCCATGTTCTAGAGCAGGGGTGGGCAATTATTTTTTCCAAGGGGCCACTCTCCTGAGAAGGGGACTACAAGAAAGCATTATTTTATTTTAGTGGTTTTTATTATTATTGTATAATAATTTTATAATATAATTAATAATATAATATAATGTTATATTATAATATAATTTTAATATATTATAATATATACAGGTCCTTCTCAAAAAATTAGCATATAGTGCTAAAGTTCATTATTTTCCATAATGTAATGATAAAAATTAAACTTTCATATATTTTAGATTCATTGCACACCAACTGAAATATTTCAGGTCTTTTTTTGTTTTAATACTGATGATTGTGGCATACAGCTCCTGAAAACCCAAAAATCCTATCTCAAAAAATTAGCATATTTCATCCGACCAATAAAATAAAAGTGTTTTTCAAAAAAATGTCAACCTTCAAATAATGATGTTCAGTTATGCAATCAATACTTGGTCGGGAATCCTTTTGCAGAAATGACTGCTTCAATGCGGCGTGGCATGGAGGCAATCAGCCTGTGGCAGTGCTGAGGTGTTATGGAGGCCCAGGATGCTTTGATAGCGGCCTTAAGCTCATCCAGAGTGTTGGGTCTTGCGTCTCTCAACTTTCTCTTCACAATATCCCACAGATTCTCTATGGGGTTCAGGTCAGGAGAGGTGGCAGGCCAATTGAGCACAGTAATACCATGGTCAGTAAACCATTTACCAGTGGTTTTGGCACTGTGAGCAGCTGCCAGGTCGTGCTGAAAAATGAAATCTTCATCTCCATAAAGCTTTTCAGCCGATGGAAGCATGAAATGCTCCAAAATCTCCTGATAGCTAGCTGCATTGACCCTGCCCTTGATAAAACACAGTGGGCCAACACCAGCAACTGACACGGCACCCCACACCATCACTGACTGTGGGTACTTGACACTGGACTTCAGGCATTTTGGCATTTCCTTCTCCCCAGTCTTCCTCCAGACTCTGGCACCTTGATTTCCGAATGACATGCAAAATTTGCTTTCATCAGAAAAAAGTACTTGGGCCCACTTCGCAACAGTCCAGTGCTGCTTCTCTGTTGCCCAGGCCAGGCGCTTCTGCCGCTGCGTCTGGTTCAAAAGTGGCTTGACCTGGGGAATGCGGCACCTGTAGCCCATTTCCTGCACATGCCTGTGCACGGTGGCTCTTGATGTTTCTACTCCAGACTCAGTCCACTGCTTCCGCAGGTCCCCCAAGGCCTGGAATCGGTCCTTTTCCACAATCTTCCTCAGGGTCCGGTCACCTCTTCTCGTTGTGCAGCGTTTTCTGCCACATTTTTTCCTTCCCACAGTCTTCCCATTGAGGTGCCTTGATACAGCACTCTGGGAACAGCCTCTTTGTTCAGAAATTTCTTTCTGGGTCTGACCCTCTTGCTTGAGGGTGTCAATGATGGCCTTCTGGACAGCAGTCAGGTCGGCAGTCTTACCCATGATGGCGGTTTGGAATAATGAACCAGGCTGGGAGTTTTTAAAAGCCTCAGGAATCTTTTGCAGGTGTTTAGAGTTAATTAGTTGATTCAGATGATTAGGTTAATAGCTCGTTTAGAGCAGTGTTTCCCAACCTTTTTTGAGCCGTGGCACACTTTTAACATTAAAAAAATCCGGGGGCACACCACCAACCAAAATGACACAAAATGACACTCTATCACAGTAAAGAACGGCTGGGGGATGGTGGCCTGCTGGTAGCAGCTGCTGGGAGTGCCGAAGCCGGGGAGGGGGCGGAGCAAGGCTGTGCCATGCCCTGCCCCCTCTCCCCGGCTTCAGCTCTCCCACAGCTTCTCCAGCCTTGAGGGGGGCAGTGCCAAGCCAGCGGTGTCAGAGCCAGCACAATGCTGGATTGGCACTGTCCCCTCAAGGCTGGAGCAGCTGCTGGGAGTGCCAAAGCCGGGGGAGGGGGCAGAGCCAGGCCGCGCCATGCCCTGCCCCCTCCCCCCAGCTTCAGCTCTCCTACAGAGGAAGAGCATGAGCAGTGGACAGGCTTCAGTGGGCGGGGCTCCTCCTCCACGCAGTTTCAGCGAGTGAGGGGCGAGAGTCATGGCGGGAGTCATGGCGGATTGGAGGCTGGCTGGGAAAACGGCCGAAGGAGGCGGCACCCCGGTCCCATCTTCTTTTTCTTCGCCACTGTCCGGCCCTTCCTCCTCCCCCAAGCAGCAGGAGTTTGGCGGAGGGGGGAGGAAGGGGGGCAGAGAGCTTTTCTCGCGGCACAGCAGGAGGTCCGTCACGGCACACTAGTGTGCCACGGCACACTGGTTGAGAAAGACTGGTTTAGAGGACCTTTTCCTGATATGCTAATTTTTTGAGATAGGATTTTTGGGTTTTCAGGAGCTGTATGCCACAATCATCAGTATTAAAACAAAAAAAGACCTGAAATATTTCAGTTGGTGTGCAATGAATCTAAAATATATGAAAGTTTAATTTTTATCATTACATTATGGAAAATAATGAACTTTAGCACTATATGCTGATTTTTTGAGAAGGACGTGTATATATAATATAATAATTACGATATTCATACTAATAATATATGAATATTTCTTGATATATTAATATATTAATATTAATTATGTGTAATATATAGTAAATATAGTAAGTGAATAAATAAATAAATAATGTAGATTAGCATGTAGTTCCGCCTTCAGGTGCGGCCCTCCATAATATTTTTTGGCTCTCGTGTGGCCCCTTGGAAGAAATAATTGCTCTCCGGCAAGCTCCCCTGCCTGGCGTTGCTGGCGCTGGGAAAGCCGGAGCGGGAGAGAGGGAGCACGGGTGAGAGGGTGAGGCGAGCGGTGTGAGCGGTGAGCTAGCACCCCTTCCTCTTGGCCCCAGGCCGCACAGAACCGGCTGTCTGGCCGGATACGGCCCGCGGGCTGTAGGTTGCCCACCCCTGTTCTAGAGGCATTCTCTCCTGACGTTTCGCCTGCATCTATGGCAAGCATCCTCAGAATGAGAGAATGCCTCTGAGTCTAGAACATGGCCATATAGCCCGAAAAAACCTACAACAACGCAGTCTATTCAAGATGATAGGAGCACTTGGTACGACAAGAAGTCATAGACTGAATTATAAAGGGAATGTGTATTCATATGTGGGAATATTTCTATCTTCAGCCTTTCACACTTGCAGATGTCATTGCTCTTACTAGGATTCTTAAGTTTAGTTATACATCAGATTAATTGGAACCCTTAAATCCTCTTAAGTTCTTAAGCTTTTGTTCTTGCAGGGGCTTCTGGCTCTTGGTGATTATATGAATGTCCAGTGCCATGCCTGTATTGGTGGGACCAATGTGGGTGAAGACATCAGGAAGCTGGATTATGGGCAGCATGTTGTTGCTGGCACACCAGGACGTGTATTTGGTGAGAATATGGTTAAAGCTAAGAGTTAGTTTCTTTGTTTGATGCTTACAATACATTTCAGTATCCTGTTCTATTGTCTAGATCAGGTCTACTTACAACATTTTCCATCACCAGACTTTTTAAAAAATGCAGCCCCGGATATATAGGCATATAAAATAGATATACAAATCAAACAGTAATGATAATTAATCAGAATTTGCAAGGACTGCTAAACAGGATGAGTTTTCTTTTTATGAAGTACAGCTTAAGCATTTTCTGCAGACTCCACTGTAAACAATGCACATGGTTGCTAACAGATTCGTGTAAATATCTTGTTATCTAGGTGGAGTTCAGAAACTTTTTACTGCTGCTAAATGTGATCCAACATTGAACTAAGGGATTCCTATTTCTGGTTGGGATGTATAGTTTTAAGAAGCAGTGGTCTGAACCAAGCTATGCTTTGTTCTTTTTATTTTTATTTATTTATTTACTTTGCTTCTATACCGCCCCTCTCAGCCGGAAGGCGACTCGAGGCAGTATACATATGGCAAGGACTGCCCAAGATAAACACATCAGCAGTTACCAACACAATCACATCATATAAAAATTGGCAATTAAAATTAAACACAATATCAGCGTCTCGTTATTTAATCGATTTCCAATTGCGTTGTCGTCGTTCCTTAGGTCTCAATTAATAATCACACTACATCTGCAAATGTTCGGTCAAACAGCCAGGTCTTGACCTTACGAAATGTCAGGAGGGAGGGGGCTGATCTGATGTCACTAGGAAGGGCGTTCCAAAGCCGAGGAGCCACCACTGAAAAGGCCCTGTCTCTCGTCCCCACCAATTGCGCCTGCGATGCAGGCGGGGCCGAGAGTAGGGCCTCTCCGGGTGATCTTAAATATCTTGATGGTTCATAGGGGGAGATGCGTTTGGACAGGTAAGTTGGACCAGAACCGTTAAGGGCTTTAAAGGCTAAAGCCAGCACTTTGAATTGTGCCTGGTAGCAAACTGGTAGCCAGTGGAGCTGGCGCAACAGAGGAGTTGTGCGCTCCCTGAGTGCTGCTCCTGTTATCAACCTGGCTGCTGTCCGTTGGACCAGTTGAAGCTTCCGAACAGTCTTCAAAGGCAGCCCCATGTAGAGGGCGTTGCAGTAATCTATACGGGATGTAACCAAAGCATGGACTACCGTGGCCAAGTCAGACAGACTTTTTGAACAGGGATAGCCAGCAGGTAAACATGCAGGCCACATCTACCCTCCGGAACAATTTCTCTCAGTATCAGTCCACATGTCAACTATAGGGCCACCTTAATCTAGAAAAGCTGTGCTAGCATTTTTGTCCCAAATACCATTCCTTGTGGCTCACATGTACATCTTGCTCATAAGGATCTATTGGTGACACAATCCTTAAATCTTTCAGATATGATCCGCCGCAGAAGTCTGAGGACTCGTGCTATTAAAATGTTGGTTTTGGATGAAGCTGATGAGATGCTCAATAAAGGTAAAGGACGCTTATAGTCCTGAAGTGTTACCTTATAATATAGGTGTTGGTGCATTAAAAATTGTGATGTTGCAGCCAGAGGCTTCCTGATCTTGTTCTAAAATACCTTATGGCCCATTGGACAGATCAGGAAAAAAACCTCTTACACTTAGGTTTATATAAATGTGTTCAATTGAAGTAAAGTACTTTCCAGAATATCCTTGTTATTATGTGCCATACTTGAAGATTCTTCTGGTGCCTCATAACAGTAACCGAAGACCATTTTGCAGGAAATCATGTTTTGCCCCCCATTAGGAAATGTATTAGTAGATTCTGTTGCGAAACAGTAAAAATATGATCATGTTCCAGAAGCATTCTCTCCTGACATTTCGCTGAGGATGCCTGCCATAGATGCAGACGAAACGTCAGGAGAGAATGCTTCTGGAACTTGGCCATACAAGCCGGAAAACACACAACATCCCAGTGATTCCGGCCATGAAAGCCTTCGACAATACAGTAAAAATACTTTTATACTTGCAAATTTTTAGTGGGGCAGCAAATAGGTTTTTGAGAGGTGGCAGTGAAATGCATTCACCACATTTAGCAGTTGTATATATATATATCTCTTGGCATTATTTCGCGAATGAATATTCTTAGGAAGGACTCATCCCACGCTTTTTACAAGTGCGTTGATGACTAAAAAGGCCAATCTGAGATAGGCAAGCCCAGTTGCAGAAAGCACAGCTGAAAGCCTCCTTGGGTGATGTTGTTTCCAAGTTGCGTAAAGTTCTTTCTATCGTTGTCGTTTCTCTTGAGACCCATTTTGCAGGCGTGTCTTCTCAAAAGAGGCCATGCAGCATTGTGGATAGTGCGTCTCCATGCCTCCCGATGTGAGGCCAGGGTGGACCATTGTTGGTGATCAATCTGGCCGAGCCTGAGATGTTGTTTCAGGGAGTCCTTATATCTCTTTTGGGGGCGCCTCTCTTGCACTGACCCGTGGCAAGTTCACTATAGAGTAGTATCTTTGGGAGGCGGTGGTCCTCCATCCTAGAGACGTGCCCTGCCCAGCGCAGCTGTGTCCTCAATAGCATGGCCTCAATGCTGGTGATCCCTGCTTGCTCAAGGGCAGCAACATTAGTCACATAATCAGTCCAGTGTATATTTAGGATTGTGCGAAGACAGCGCTGATGAAAGCGTTCGAGGAGTCGTAGGTGTTGGCGATAGATGACCCATGTTTCAGACCCATATAGAAGAATAGACAGTACGATAGCTCTGTACACACTGATTTTGGTGCTTTGCCTCAGGTGCTTGATGCTCCAGACTCTTTTGTGAAGCCTTCCAAATGCACTATATGTTTTTGCTAATCTGTGATCTATCTCTATCGATCTTGGCGTCTGAAGAGATGATGCTTCCCAGGTAGGTGAACTGCTGAACGGACTTAAGCACAGATTTGCCTATACTGACGTGGGGATGATGGTGTTCTTCCTGTGGTGCCGGCTGGTAGAGGACTTCTGTGTATATATAAAACTCTGCATACTGTATATACCTTGTATTCTTCAGTAGGAAAAGTAAAGAGATCATGGAAGTTGACTTCTACTTTGAAAATGAGAAAATTGCAGCTTCCAGAATTAAAACAGCCTGTGTTAAAAGTATACAAAATTACTGCTAGGTGTTTGGGTAGGTGAAAGAGGTCAACTGTATGTAACAGCTGCCTTTTTTTGGAAATCCAAGCTGTATTGAACAACTAAGGCCATTTATTGCAATAGCTGTTCTTCTGACCAATGTTTTCCTGCTATTTTTAGATCAGCAAATTACAAAAGCAATCTTTTTTGTCTATGTTGTCTGGTGTATTTAGGTTTCAAAGAACAGATTTACGATGTGTACAGATACCTTCCACCAGCAACACAAGTAGTCTTGATTAGCGCTACTTTGCCACATGAGATCTTGGAGATGACCAACAAATTCATGACTGACCCCATCCGCATCCTGGTGAAACGGTAAGTGGCTTTCCATAATTGCCCTTGTTGATGTTCCTTTCTGTATTAATAGTTTCTAATGCGTGACCCACACTGATGAAATCTCTGGCCTATATTACAAAAGAATCCTAGCTTATTGACCTTTTAAAGTTATTCTAGGGGCATAGTTAAAAAGTGGTGTAAAAGGCTCAAAATACAAAACAGCAGTAAAGTCAACTGCAAAATTTTTCTTCCTTTCTCCAGTGATGAATTGACTCTGGAAGGGATCAAACAGTTCTTTGTGGCTGTAGAGAGAGAAGAATGGAAGTTTGATACCTTGTGCGACCTGTACGACACCCTCACTATCACACAGGCAGTCATCTTCTGTAACACAAAGAGGAAGGTATGTGAGCAAGTCACACTTTGTGATCCAATCAGGTTTTGAGCAGACCTTGAACACGGAACTCACTCTAGACTTGCAAGCATGGGCAAACTTTGACTCTCCGGGTGTTTTGGACTTCGGCTTCCACAATTCCTAACAGCCAGTAAGTAGGCTGTTAGGAATTGTGGAAGCCGAAGTTCAAAACACCCGGAGGGTCAAAGTTTGCCCATGCCTGCTCTAGAGCAGTGTTTCCCAACCTTTTTTGAGCCGCGGCACATTTTTTACATTTACAAAATCCTGGGGCACACCACCAACCAAAATGACACAAAATGACACTCTAACACAGTAATACATATAGTTAATATGTTTTTAAATGTATTTATACACTCAGTGTGAAACCTGGGCCTGTTTTGATGAACACAACATATATATGACTTCCTCTCACATATTTATACATGGCTATCATGTCTTCTCTCAGCCTTCTCTTCTTCAGGCTAAACATGCCCAGCTCTTCAAGCCGCTCCTCATAGAGCTTGTTCTCCAGACCTTTGTGAAATTTCACCCTGAGTGAAACTTGCTTCCAGTTAACTATGGATGTCATGAAGCTGTTATAAACAGTTCCTTTGGGGGGGGTGTGTTACTCTAGAAAAATCCAGTAAAATAGTAAAAAAAATAATTCTAAGCGGTGAGGCTCAATTTGTTTCTTGGAAACCTGTGAGGGGGCTGCTAGGAGGGGGGAGAGTGCCAATTTCCCATGGCACACCTGATGATCACTCACGGCACACTGGTTGGGAAACACTGCTCTAGAGAATATTAACTTTCTGAATTAGCCCTCTTGTAGTCTTGAAGTAACTCCAGCTGCTCTCTGGCTCAGGTTGACTGGCTGACAGAGAAGATGAGGGAAGCCAACTTCACCGTTTCATCCATGCATGGAGACATGCCTCAGAAGGAAAGGGAGTCCATCATGAAAGAGTTCAGATCCGGAGCGAGGTAAGACAACTTTCCCTCTGCCGCGGTGCAAGTATGCCCTAGGTTTCCTAATAACAGAGAGTTGTTTTATTTCCACTTCCTGGGGAATTGCTCAGAGAACAGTATCTCTGATACGGGGTTGCTGTGAGTTTTCCAGGTTGTTTGGCCATGTTCCAGTAGCATTCTCTCCTGACGTTTCGCTCAAAAACAACAACACTTTATTTATATTCTGCCCTTCCTTCCCTGAAGGGGACTCAGGGCAGATCACAGTAGCCTACATGTACACTGCAAACATTCAATGCCGCTTTGTATAGACCAGGGGTGCTCAAGACGGTGATCGCGATCGACCGGGTGATCTTTGGGCCTCATTCGGGTTATCTTCAGGCCCTCACCCGGTCAATGCACGCTCCCGCGTGCGCACGCTCCCAGCGCCGCCTTCCTCTGCCCTGCCATAGGCAACAGCGGAGGAAGAGGCCCCCTGCGCACTCCTCGCTGCCTCTCTCTCGCCCCGATCCATGGATCCGGGCGAGAGAGAGGCAAGGAGGAGCGTGCAGGGGGCCTCCCGAGGCGCTCCACTCGGCTCTCTCTCGCCCGGATCCATGGAGCGGGGCGAGAGAGAGGCAGCGAGGAGCGTGCAGGGGGCCTCCTCCTCTGTTGCCTATGGCAGGGCGGCGACAGAGGAGGAGGAGGCCCCCCGCGTGCTCCCCTCGCATCTCTGGATCCGGGCGAGAGACAAGCGAGGGGAGTGCAACGGGGGTCTCGAGAGGCGCCATGGAGGCACCCCCCCCCCCCGATCCGGTGAACAACCAGGTTAATAAGAAGCCGCCCGCGAGAGCGCGCGGGTGCCCGCGGCAAATGATCTTCTCAACTTGGTTGCTCAAAAGTAGCTCACATGCTAAAAAAGTGTGAGCACCCCTGGTATAGACAATGCACAGACAGAACAGAAGGAGGTGGTTTTGTTTCGACTCAGTGTCTAGCTGTTTTGGTGCCGTGGAAGATTGGGCTCGAGTCCAGCCACAGGGGGTGCTGTCGCTCCATCCTCTATGACAGGGGTGCTCACACTTTTTCAGCATGCGAGCTACTTCTAAAACAACCAAGTCAAAATGATCTACCTACCCACTACTCAGAGAGCCAGAAAAGCAAAATATTTGGAAATTTATTTCAGTGAGAGCCATATATATATTAAGACTGAATTCAACTAAATGTGAGTGTAATAAGCCCCTGAATTTATTCATAATAATAATGATGATAATATTCATTCAGCCTCTGCTGCTACTAATAATAATAGTAACAACAACAGGTTCCTAGAGTAGAAGACCTCCAAGGGCCATCCAGTCCTACCTCCTTCTTCCATAAGGAAAAAACACAATCAAAGCATTCTTCACAGATGGCTATTCAGCCTCTGATAATAACAATGGGTTCCTAGAATCGGAGGAGACCTCCAAGGGCCATCCAGTCCAACCTCCTTCTGCACCTGGGCGGCGTTGGGTGCCTGCGGGGCGGGACTGAGACTTCTTCCCGCCCTGCCTGCGATCTACCAGGATGCCCTACTCAATCTACCAGTAGATCGCGATCTACCTAATTAGCACCCCTACTCTATGACGAAGAGCCGTCAGGATTTCCTCCTTCCATTTTGTCACCCAGCATTTTCTGATCTCCTTTCTTTATGGTGTCGCAAAACACCTCCCCCGGTTTTAGCCGTATCTAATTTCTCGAATTACAGCTAAAGAAGTTTTCGAACTGCTTAGGTAAACAGTGAGCTGACAGTCGGTTGCTCATACCGACCCGGGGCTTCGAACTTGCAACCTTTCAATTGACAGATCTTATAGTTGCTGGTGATTTACCAACTGTGCTAAACCTCTGGCTCACATCTATGGGAGGCATCATCAGAGGTTGTGAGGTCTGTTGGAACCTAGGCAAGTGAGGTTTATGTATCTGTGGAATGTCCAGGGTGGGAGAAAGAACTCCTGTCTGTCTGAGGCAAGTGTGAATGTTGCAAATGGCCACCTTGATTAGCAGCTTCAGGACACTAAATTAAAAACAACACTAAAAAAACAGGGGAACTCCAGACAGGAAACAATCGGGGCCAATTAACACCTCTCAACAAAGGATCCCCAGGCCACTAGCAGCCAGGCTTTAAAGCTGCAAGGCCATTACATGCTAATCAAGGGGGCCAACTGCAACACTCATACGTGCCTCCAACAAACAAGAGTTTTTTTCTCCCACCCCGGTCATTCCACAGATATATAAACCTCACTGCCTAGTTTCCAACAGACCAACCGTTGAAGATGCCTGCCATAGATGTGGGCAAAACATCAGGAAATAATACTTCTGGAACATGGTCATACAGCCCGGAAAACTCACAGCAACCCAGTGATTCTGATCATGAAAGCCGACAACACATTTCTGATCCTTCTTGCATTGCATTGCAGAACTATCTTAGCACTTACATGCAAGTTGTTGAGATTGTTCAGCATCCCAAATTCCTTCCCTACATAATTCTGCATGGGAATGTCTTAGGCTGGATTTTTTTATTACAATTTTTGTTTGCGTAATCTGGAACTACCTGCACATGTGCCCTTTTGTGTTCATTGATCAAGGTGACCAATCCTCACCTCTCTCTACAGCATTTCTTCCCCAGTAATCCTGCTTAAAGGCCAGCCATGTCCTCCTTCATCTATTTAGTGGCTGGAGGTTTTTCTTTTTCTGTCTCTCATACTCTAGGAAACCTATTGCATCTGCTTTTGTTATGAAGTTGTTTCAAAGAGTTCTCGCAGTCCAGTGACCTCTTTTCCTTTTCTTTTTTGAAGCCGTGTCCTTATTTCTACAGATGTTTGGGCTAGAGGCTTGGATGTACCTCAGGTTTCCCTAATCATTAACTATGACTTGCCCAACAACAGAGAATTGTATATACACAGGTAAGTACCCTATATGCTAGAGTATACGGTGGGTTTTTCAGCCCTTTTTAAAGGCTGAAAAAGCCCCCCCCCCGGCTTATACTCAAGGTTATTTATTTTAGTTTGTTATTATTACATTTATATTATTTTACTCTTATTATTTTTATTACATTTATTATTTTACTCTATTAATGGTATTATAACATTTCCATTATTTTACTCTATTATTACATTTATTATTTTACTCTATTACAGTTATTACTACATTTCCATTTTTAACTCTATTATTATGTTTATTGCTTTTATTATTTTACTTTTTATTATTGGAAGGATGCATTTACATTGAAGGTTAGAATAATGGTTTCATCAGAGTTAGACAGCCTTATCTTGAATGACAGTTTTATGTAAATATTCAAAAACATTTAACCTACTGATGCCTCAATTAATTTAATTTTTTCGGTATCTGTTTTTATTTTGAAATTTACCAGTAGTTGCTGCATTTCCCACCCTTGGCTTATACTCTAGTCCAGGGGTGCTCACACTTTTTCAGCATGCGAGCTACTTATAAAACAGCCAAGTCAAAATGATCTACCTACCCACTACAAAAATGTGAAACATATAACACAATATCTGCTTTGAACTGGGTTTTCTGAGTCCGCACTGCCATATAATCTGATTCAAAGCAGATAACATGGGATTTTATTCAACTGTGTGGAAAGGACCTCAGATAGCCCAGGGCCGGCAGCACTTGGGCGGCGTCGGGAGCCTGCGCGGCGGGACTGAGCCTTCCTCCCGCCCTGCCTGCGATCTACCAGGACGCCCTACGCGATCTACCAGTAGATCGCGATCTACCTAATGAGCACCCTTGCTCTAGTCAATATTCGAGTCAGCTTATATTGGGGTTGGTTTATACTCAAGTATATAGCATGCCTGTTTTTTTTAACCTCCCAAGATTAAAGTTGGAGAGTGGAAATGTTTCTGGACACTTTTGAAGATTATCTCAGAGAAATGGCTCCTAAATCAAATGCCGAAAAGCTTTGTGTTGTTACATGACTAATGCAGATCTTTCATTGTTGTTTGTCTGTTTTCATGGCATTGAATACTTTTGATGGAAACCGCCCTGACATAGAGTGGGTTACAAAAAAAGTTTTATTATTATTATTCAGAAGAATGTATGTTGTTGTACTCAAAGTATGGCCAGGTATGATAGAAGCTGCAGACCAAGAATACCTGGAATGTTGTACTATCTTGCTGCCTTGAATACATATATGTCATGATTGGTGCGTGTGTACACTTCATCCTAAACACGTTGTTTTCCCACCAGGATTGGTAGATCAGGCCGCTATGGCCGAAAAGGTGTCGCCATCAACTTTGTGAAGAACGACGACATTCGTATTTTGCGAGACATTGAACAGTACTATTCCACCCAAATTGATGAAATGCCCATGAATGGTGAGTATCGCGATTCTTTTCTGGTTTTTGCCTGTCTTGTTCATACAAGATAGCTAAGAATTCAATAGAAAATAATTGGATACATTTGAATATATTTGCTCTACAGCAGGCATGGGCAAATTTGGACCCTCTAGGTCAGTGTTTCCCAACCAGTGTACCATGAGCGATCATCAGGTGTGCCGTGAGAAATTGGAGATAGAAGAGAGAGAGCCCTCCTGTCCTACCGGGAAGCCCTAGTCGGGGCTCAATCCCTTGCCTGAGTCCCGCAAACACAGCCTCTAATCACCACTTGCCTTCTTGGGCTTCCTCCTCCCCTTCCTCAGCCTTGGAAAGGTTTGAGCCGAAAGCCAGGGACTGCGTCAGGCAGAAAGAGCCGCGCGGAGAGAGAAGATCCTGGGATGGGACTGCCCCAGGTTCCCCGGCTGCCTGGGGGCGGATCTATTATTATTATTATTATTTCAAACTTCTATCACCGCCACTCCCCGAGGGCTCGGAGCGGTTCACAAGTCTGGCATAACAAAACAGTAAACAACAAACAGACACTACAACATCAAAGAAAGAAAGGAGAAGGACAAAGATAGAAAATAGGAACGTGGCAATAGGGTGCCCGGATGGACCTAAGCAGGCACCACCTTGCCATCGAAAGAAGGAAGCATGGGAGGTCTCAAGGAGATCTCTCGTAACTGGCCACCAGTGAGTCGGGTGGCCTGGCTTCCTCTGTCCAAAGGTCTGACAGGGGGAATCAGACCTGCTAAAGGAATGTCTTTCTCTGGCTTCGGACATGTCCGGTGGAGCTCTCGCCGCTTGAAACTCGAGCTCCAAAAAGTTTTGGATCTGAATGATTTCCAGAACCTGGGCTCGAGTGAGGTGGGCCTCCTCTCTCTCAGGCAGTTGGCAGAAGATGTGGTGGGTCCAGGGGGTCGGCGGCCTCGATAGGGGGGCGATCCACGCTGCTGGTCCATGGTAGGGTCAAGGGGAGGGGATCTGCTGTTCCTTGGCTTCCGGCGCCGCTTCCTCTGATGACCATGTGGCTTCCGCTGCAAGACACCTCCGGGGTTAGGGTCCCCCAAAGGCGGGCGCTTCCTCCTTGGGCCACTCCCTGGATTAGCCACCCCTAATCTTGCCTCTCCCTGACCTGGTCTGTAATTCTTCCTCCGTCCACTAGAGGGTGGCGGGACAGATTGTGGCCTAGTCGCAACTTTGGGGGCCACTGGCAGTCGACAGGCTAGTCACCGGGGCCGCTCCCCGGGGACCCTCGCCAGAACCCGAGACATCCAGCACCTCCGTCGGGGGTCCCGGCAGCAGCGGCCGCCCCAACCCGTCAGTCAAAGGGGGCATGGACAAGATCTTCGGGGTGGACAGGGACGGGGAAGGCGGGGCTAGAGACGCCGAGCAACCTGGGTTCGGCGCCATGTTGGTGCCGGCGGCTCACGCCCCTCCCGTCAGGACCAGGGGGGCACAGTGCTCCAGAGTCCTCCCTGCCCCCCCCTCCCGCGGCTCCCCCGCCACTCCATCCACGGTAACCCCCCCCCCCAGCGGAACCCTCTCTCCCGCTAGAATCGGGTGATCTCCCCCAACAGGCAACAGCGGCCTCTCCTCAACAGAGGATCTACAACGTAGCATTCATGCAGAGGCACCCCTTGGTCTTCCAGGGCTCAAGGCTGGGGAATCCTGGGATTTGTAGTTTGGGGAGGCTCAGGATGGTGTCAAACTACCACTCCCGTGATTCCCTCGCACTCAGCCAAGGCGGTCCAAGGGGACACAGGGTTGAGGCACCTTTAAGCAGGAGCCAAAAACTAACAGGGTTTGCTCACTTGGGCCCTCCCTCCAGGTGTTTTGGCCTACAACTCCCACCATTCTCTTTATTTTATATATATATATATATATATATATATAATCTGCATGCTGTATAAATGTATTAGCTGTACCCGCCACGTGTTGCTGTGGCCAACCTTCCTTCCCTTTCTCTCCTTCCCTCTTTCCTTCCTTCCCTCTTTTTTTCCTTCTTTCCCTTTTTTCTTCCTTCTCTACCTGTTTCTTTCTTCCCTTTCTTTGCTCTTTGGTTCCATTCTTCCTTCCCTCTTTCCTTCCTTCCTTATTGATGCATAAGAACACAGAGACTGACAACTGTTGAGCAAGACCTTCGTGTGTGTCTTTCTGTCTTTCTGCCATTCCTGCCAGGATATCTATGTTGTGTTCATCGAAACAGGCCCAGGTTTCACACTGAGTGTATAAATACATTTAAAAACATATTAACTATATGTGTTACTGTGTTAGTGTCATTTTGTGTCATTTTGGTTGGTGGTGTGCCCCAGGATTTTGTAAATGTAAAAAAATGTGCCGCAGCGCAGAAAAGGTTGAAAATCACCGCTTTAGGTGTTTTGGACTCCCAACTCCCACCATTCCTAACAGCCTCAGTCCCTCTCTTTTCCCCCCTCAGCTACGGAAAAGGAAGTGGCCTGAGGCTGTTAGGAATGGTGGGAGTTTGAATCCAAAACACCTGGAGGGCTCATGTTTGCCCATGCCTGCTCTATAGTGTGTTTCTATGGGACATAAAAGCTAGACAATAAAAAGTAGTAATTTCTTCATTCTTAATCAGTAAGCCCCATCAAACATCTTACACAGTATTTTTATATTTAGACATAGGAAATGCTGCCAATACTGTATATCATTGCCATACTTATTTCTCATGCGATTTTTTTATTTCAACCTAGTCGCCGATCTTATTTGAAGAAACAAGATGGACTGAAGAGAAAGTGCATCCTCCTCTCCAAGAGTTATTACACAGCAGCGACCAGTTTTTTTAAATTCTCAATTTTTACTGATACAACTCCCAAATGTATAGATGTGCATCTGCTTCAGTGTCAACTTCCTACGTTTGAACAAAATGTTCAATGAAGGATCTGTTCATGGAAACTTAATTATGGGAGCAGCTAAAAGTACTTTTGGGGGGGGGGTTGATAAAAAGAACGGTCTCATTGTGGAATTATCTCAACGTAGAAAATTGTTGTTTTTTATTTTATTTTGTATGACAGAAGCTGTAAACTAGCATCTCTGTAAATAAGGCGTTGTCAATCCAACTTGCCACTCCTTTTCCTCCCCAGTTTAAACAATAAAAATTTCATATAATTTTTGCATCTATTTTATGTCTATTTCAAAACTAAGATATATTTCAAAACAAGCACTTCCTGACATATGCAAGCTGGGTTTTCTGGTCTCTTCTCATTTGCCAAGTGAATCATCATTGGGGTTAAGGGCATTCACATCTAGTGCCGTACTTCTCATTTAGACGCTAGAGACAGGGAAAGAGACTGACCTGTTAAATAAGCCCCTTTCAATTGTTTTGTGGAGCCCCTGGTGGCACAATGAATTAAACCCTTGTGCTGGCAGGACTGCTGACCGAAAGGTTGGCGGTTCGAATCCAAGGAGCAAGGTGAGCTCCCATCTGTCAGCTCCAGCTTCTCATGCAGGGACATGAGAGAAGCCACCCACAGGATGGTAAAAACATCTGGGCCTCTTCTAGGCAATATCCTTGCAGGAGGCCAATTCTCTCACACCAGAAATGACTTGCAGTTTCTCAAGTCACTCCTGACATGGAAAAAAAATGTTTCGTGAACATATGTTGAATTAGAACAGTGGCTCTCAACCGGTGGGTCCTCAGATGTTTTGGCCTTCAACTCCCAGAAATCCTAACAGCTTGATAAACTGGCTGGGATTTCTGGGAGCTGTAGGCCAAAACACCTGGGGACGCACAGGTTGAGAACCACCGAATTACTATCATAAGAAAACTAAATCACTGGTCTGTATAGTAAAGTTTGAAATCACTGGTCTTTGTAATTTACTGTATAATAAATCAGGTTTGATTTTTTTAAAATCTGGCCCTGGAGACTTGGATTCATTTAGTTTCTAGATATATTTCCATACTATTTCTTTACTGTTCTGGGTTGTCATCCACCCATTGCATAATTGGTTGTATTTGCACCAAGCTGAGCATTGCTTTATTTTTGGGATAAGACCGAGGCAAAGTAGGTGTTGTGTTGTTCTGCATATTTTTTAGCATTTTGTCTTCCACAAAACATAGCTAAACAAGCCCCATAAACTCTCCAGCCAAGTTTGAGATTGTGTTGTCAGGCTTTCACGGCTGAGGGGGGGAAGGAAGGGGCCTGAGGCTATTAGGAATTGTGCGAGTTGGAGTCCAAAACACCTTGAGCAGGAAGTCGATCACGATCGACCAGTCGATCCCGGGACCAAAGGAGGTCGATCCCAGCCGGATGGGGCTTCTCAGAGGGGGCGGAGCCAGGCCACACCAAGCCCTCCCCCGACTTCGGCACTCCCAGCAGCTTCTCCAGCCTTGAGGGTAGGGCCAAGCCAGCCTTGTGCTAGCTATGCCACCACTGGCTTGGCATTGCCATCCTCAAGCCTGGCTTGGGAGCTGCCAGAAGAGGGCAGAGCCAGGCCGCACCAAGCCCCGGCCCCTCCCCCAGCTTTGGCACTCCCAGCATTCTCCAGCCTTGAGGAGGGTAGGGCCAAGCCAGCCTTGTGCTAGCTATGCCACCACTGGCTTGGCATTGCCATCCTCAAGCCTGGAGAAGCTGCTGGGAGCTCCAAAGCCAGAAGAGGGCAGAGCCAGGCCGCACCAAGCCCCGGCCCCTCCCCCAGCTTTGGCACTCCCAGCATTCTCCAGCCTTGAGGAGGGTAGGGCCAAGCCAGCCTTGTGCTAGCTATGTCACCACTGGCTTGGCATTGCCATCCTCAAGCCTGGAGAAGCTGCTGAGTGCCGAAGACAAAAGGGGCAGAGCCAGGCCACCCCAAGCCCCGCCCCCTCCCCTCTCCAGCCTTGAGGAGGTAGGTAGATCTTTCTGACTTGGTTTTATTGTAAGTAGCTCGCATGCTGAAAAAGTGGGCACCACTGACCCAGAGGGTCCAACTTGGTCCAGGCCTATTATACAGCAACATCACCTCCAAAAGTCACATATTAGAGGTCTAACTAGCATAAGCATAAACACATTAACAAATTACCTTTTGAAGGTATATTCACACCTTTTTTCGAAGACATCTGAATTTACTTCTGTTGTAGATGTCCTTCCACCAGGGCTACAACCAAAACTTTTTCCATTACTTCCATTTCCAAAAGTGATGGTATGAGGCGAATAGAGCTGCAGCTATATTAACTGCACAAGTTCACTACCTCCTGCAGGAGAATGTTAATTAGTTCAGCAGTAGCTTAGTATATTTAACTGAATTGTTTCCAAGCAATGCCCTTGAAGGCTCAGTGATTATGAAGCACGGAACAGTCTTCAACATTAACAGCATCCCGACTTGCAAAGAAAAACAAGTGACTCGTTTCCAAGTCTATTCGGTCTCACAAATCACAAACCGCTATGGTTCATACAGTAAATTCCATCAGCAGTCATGAATAAAAATCATGAGTTTAATTTCATATATACACAATTGATTTTAATAATGTACCGGAAAATAAATTACAGGAAATAACTTTAAAATGCAACTGAAGACAAAGTTTCACAACAAACATTCCCACTGATTTCCCATGGGGTGAGATTGCAGTGCTCAAGGCAGGTAAATATCACAAATATATCAAAAAACTCCAAATTGTTTCGATGCATTCACACATTTACATGAGCCACAAACATTCCTTTACAGGGACCGTACTCAGCCTATCACAGAACCAGGTTTTGCCATAAACTACAAAACTTTTTGATACAAAATCGTTATTTATATATTTATATTTTATACATGCCCTGTGGTATCTTTAAAAAATAACTACACACACTGTACAGACAATCCTAACTCATTGCTTTTGTAGCTGTAGGCAACGGTCTTTGTTTTTGGATGGATCTTCTCCCCCCAGTTAAGATTAATGGCATATTATATATATACATAAAGGCTAAAACTGCAGAGAAAAGAACAGCTCTTTCTCGATATGCATATCCTTGTAGGACAAAGTCTCCAGATTTTGAAAAAGGCAAGACAATGTACACTTGAAGATAGCTTCCTTAGTTACAGTTGTTACCTCTAAATGTAATTTGTGGTGAACGATAGACATGCATTTGGGTAATACTGGCGGAAAAGGCAGTAAAGCAAGGAAGAGCATCAATGTGGTGGCTCAAACACGACTTCGCAGCCGACTGCTACTGTCGATAGCTCGACCGGATTCATGTTGTTGGTTTACACGTGTTCAGAGATAGGGACGTAAGTGTGGCTACATACATTCTGTTAAAAAGATGTCCTTGTATAGGATTGGTAAGTACTTCCCTGAAAAACCCTTTACAGTGGATATGTTTTGATAAGACAAGAGGTCGCACCATCTCCCCTCTGGGCACACAGTGCGCCAGAACCGTCACAAAGAGCCCCCTTTTCCCGTCTCCATGGCACCAAACTGCGTCAAGGAGCAAGCCTTGCGAGCAGTACACTTATTTTCCTGAGCCCACCCCCTTCCCTCCGTCCCCACACATTGTACTCCCCCAATACGATGGCGAGTTGGAAGCCAGTCAAGACTAAACTACTTCTCTACAGTCAAATGTAAACTTTGGTTTATTGAGTTCTCATTGTACAGCAAGCGAGTCTACAAATGGGCGGGCAGGCGGGCGGGCAGGCGAAAGGAGGAGGAGGCGAACTGTCAGTCTGTCTTTAGCCTGGCATGCTGAGACATCTGTTCAGTCAGGCCTGCTTTGATAGAGTTTGTAACCGATTGTCTCATGGTATCCTCAATCAAATTATCCCCAAGAGGTTTGATCACCTGCAGCATGAAACATGCACAAAACAAAGGAATGAGGACAATGACAACAACTCAAAAGGGTTGGAAACAATACAAAAAAGGAGAAATCATTAACAAAACAAACACATGAAAATCATGAAGGATGAAATGGATCAAAAGTGCATCGGCATGGAGAAAAAAAAAGATGATTCTGTCTACCGGAATAGTCATTAATTTACAGAGTATTCAGCGCTTTCCTCCAACACAGTATTTGACTGAACTCAAATCACGTCATTGTTCCTAGAAGACTGGATGTTGTATTTGCTGTATCAAACCTCGGATGTCTTAAGAGCATTTAAACGACACGGCCCAGAAGGTCTTGCTTACTGTCTATACATGTTAAGTGTGAACGTTTCGGGTAAAGAAAGGAAAAGGTAAAAATACTGGCTAATTTTTCTTCTTGTTATTGTTGGATGGGAGCCGCTGCCGTTGCACTGAGGTATGAGCGCGGCGAACCATTCGGCGTCTAAGAACTTCAAAGAATTTGGAACACACCTAAAACATGAAGTAAGTTGTTAGAAAAGCAGTTGGCAAAAAGCAGGGGCGAAATATAGCCGGGATTTTAAGGTAAGTCCCCATCGATATTCTCACCTTCTTGGGACTCCTCTGAAGCAGAAAAGGGAAAAATAGACAGGAAGATTTAAAGAAAGTCAGTAGCCAAGCAAAGAGGAGGTTAGGACCTGGACAAGAGCATTTGCTTTGGTTGCAATCATTCAACAAGGCGTTTCTATGCAATACAAAATGTCCATGGCAGCCAAATTCCAGGCAGCCAGAAGGGGGCAGCCTAAGAATATTATTTTAGTCGCACACTGTGATCCAATTCCACTTTGAGGTCACTGCGTAGGACGCCTTTGCTTCCCTTAGTATTACAACATGCACTGACTCAATCCAAAAGTATGAAACCACTAACATGCTGGTCAGCTACTGGCATGAACTGTATAGACCAGATTTTCTGCCTTGGTATTTTGGCATATAGGGCTGTGTGGAAGGATACTTTCCTCTTAGAAGATTCTGTAACCACCTAAGCTCTGAACTCTGAAACCTCCACGCTTAGAACACTGCTTGAATAAAATTTACAGTTATTTAATTAAGACATCTCTCCTCGTTGTTCCTTCACACACAAGCTTCAAAAACACATTCTCCCCAGTGGGTAGCCAAGTATAGTATATGGTGGCAGCAAGTGAAAATAAAAGATTCCTCACATAAATTGGTGGCAACGACCCTGTCACAGTTTTGAGTTCGAATCCTTCCTCTCATATTTTGGTGGCAGCTGTAAGCTGCGTCTTTACACAGAGTATTTTCAGTGAACCACATTTTAACCTCACTTGTTCAAACAGACAGGGTTCAGAATGTATTTTAAGTGCTAAGCTAAATCGTAATCTGAAATTCAAAAATCTGTTTGAGTAGTTGAAAAATTCAGTGATTAAGTGGAAAATGTTGAGATGCTGCCTGTTCTCCTAAACCTTGCAGCCACATCCTAAGGAGAATCTCAAACCACAGACAGTTGTATTTACCCTTAGGGTTATCATTGGCGCATTTGGGGGGGGGGGGGTAAGTACTCATGACCAAACCTGTAGCAAATTATCTAATAAAAATATTAATGAAATATTAATGGGATCACTAGAAAAGGAAATGGACTTAGAACAGCAAAGGGATTTGTATTAATTCTCTGGTTGAATTTTGTTTGGTCCTTGCTCTTTCATGGCATTGAAAAGTTCATCCATCAACTATTTCAAAACTAAAGTCTGTAAAAAAAAAACAACCAAAAAAAAGACCAGGGGTGTCAAACATATTTTCACTGAGGGCTACATCAGCTTTATGGTTGCCTTCAAAGACTTGTTTAGAATTGTAAGAGCGTATAAATGTATTGAAAGCCCTGGAGGCACATAGATAACTAACTTGAACTAGCTATAGCAAACATGCCATGTCCCTACTCAAGCAGCTCTACTGGCTTCCGACAATTTTCCAGGCTCAATTCAAGGTGCAAGTTATTACCTACAAAGATCTATATACACTTCAAGTCCAACCAATCTTTGAGGCCGCATCTCTTTCTATGAACCGGCACAGGATTTGAGATCAGTTCCACCACCGTCTCTAGCGCGGTTGGTGGAGATGAGAGAGTGAGTCCTCTCTATTGACTCTCCGGCTCTGGAATACCCTCCCAATAGAGATTAGGTTAGCCCCCACCTTTGACTTGTTCTGATCCAGCCTAAAAACGTGGATTTTTGAGAAGGCTTTTGGCCTCGAGTAGGTTGAAATGGGCCCATATGACGTTGAGACTTTGGCACTTCAGTTGTTATTTGAAGTCAGCTAGTTTTAACTACAGGTGGTCTGAGTGTTAAACTGTGTTTTTATTTTATTCGACGGGTTAAAAGTGGTTTTTAAAAATAACTTTTATGTGATATTATTTTTATACTCATGTACCGTTTATGTTATATACTACACTTGTAGTGCCTTGTAAGCCGCCCCGAGTCCCATTTGGGATAGTGGTGGGATATAAATAAAGTTTATTATTAGTATCATTATTATTAAAATGACACAATGGGCTGGATTTGCCAGCAGGCCTTGCGTTTGGCACGTGTGATCTATCTTAGGCATGGGCAAACTTGGGCCCTCCAGGTGTTTTGGACTTCAAGATGTTCCTAACAAACTGTTCGGAATTGTGGAAGTTGAAGTCCAAAACACCTGGAGGGCCCAAGTTTGCCCATGCCTACTCTTTATTAAAGGTAAAGTTCAATGGCATAAGCATATTTAAACACACAGAATTGCAGTGGAAGAGCTTTATCCGCTTGTTAGTGAGATTATTTCAACACCTTGAAAAGGGAATGCTGCAGTTTGAAATAATTTCTATCATATTTTAGCTATACTTTTTACATAAACCTTTGACCAAAGTAGAGTGTGTCCCATCCCGCGCCCCCCCCCCTCCCCCATGACATAATGGGTTAAACTGCAAAGCTGCTGAACTTACTGACCTAAAGGTCACCTGTTCGAATCTGGGGAGAAGGGCGAGCTCCCACTTTTAGCCCCAGCTTTTGCCAACCTAGCAGTTCGAAAACTGAGTAGATCAATAGGAACCGCTTCATAGGGAAGGTAATGATGCTCCATGCAGTCATGCTGGCCACATGACCTAGATGGTGTCTATGGGCAATGCTTGCTCTTCGGCTTAAAAATGGAGATGAGCACCATCCCGCAGAGACAGACACAAGTAGACTTAATGTTAACCTTGACCAAAGAATAAGGAAGTCCTGTTTGAACTGCAAGTGCCTTTGGTATGTGTCAACTAAGTAGCCACTGACTCCCTGGCTCTTCCTCTTCATTATGGGAGCTTCTATTTAAAAACCTTTGACACAGTGCACACAGTTGAGGTTTCTAGGACTAATGCTTTGTATCGTTTCAACCGACATCATTAAGAACTGATGGGATTAACGACATAATTCCTATGATCAGAGATCTGCCAACACAATGTTCTTGTGCCAGAGAAAGACAGGGAGAAGGGGTCTTTTTCCTCTTTCGCCCTTTCTTTTGCAGCCCCTGAAAAGCAGTTATGGAGGAACACAACACTCTCTGCAACTATGCATGGAAGTACTTGGAGCTTTAAAGGAAATCGGTGAAAACTGCCTATTCTCTTTTGCTTTCAGTAGGATCCTTAGCAGGACAGCATTAGAATGATTTTTACATGTGAAGGAGGAACACTTGGGACCATGTCCAGATCGAGTATAATAGTATTCTATAAGAAAATAGATTTGTTCTGTATGCAAAGACCTTCTGCATTCTGCCAATCATAAATCCAATCCTTCAACAGGTGCTTGGCCCAATCATCTTTCAATTCAGAGTCATAATTAACACAATGATGTTTAGGATACAGATTTGGAGCAAAAAAAGCTTTTCAACCTTACTTACTTTGGAAACATTAGAACCAAACCTCTACTATATGTATGGATATTTCTGACTCGTGATTAAGCACCGAGACACATGAAGATGTCCTGGATTATTGACTTGAGCAGCTATATTCACAGGTTTGTAGTTCCCGTTCCATTCATTCAAACTATATACCCAAGTCAACATATCCCCAAATGATAAGCTGGCAAGTTTCCTCAAAAATGTAAACCCTCTTAGATAAGGAGATACCAACCTGTTCCCATAGTACTTCCGCCATCTGATCAATGAGTGTTCCAACTTCTCTGAATTCCCCAGAGTATTTAACATATGCCCAAGTACAAAGGGAGACCAGCGCTAACCCCATGACGAGGTTGCACAGGGTGGCTATGGAGTTCATGCCCAGGAAGCCGGTCAGTCCTGAGATTATATACATGGCAAACATGACGGCAAAAAGAGTGGCAGGAGTACGGGCAGCATAGAAGATGTTTTTGCCGTCGTTGTGCTTCACAAAGTTTGCATAGACTTCATCTAGCTCCCCTTCAAGTTGGTCTTGGTACCGGCGACAGAACTCTTCACCTCCCATCTTCTTCACTGAACGGAATTGCTTTATAGCCAGTCCTTTCAGATCGAGGTGCTTGTGCTCCAAGTCTGCGGGAGCAATGTAAGGCTTATCTCCACCACAAACCTGTAAAGAAAAGCAGAATTGACACAATGGCTTATGGAAGTGAATGAGTAAAGGTAGAATCGCTACAGGTATTAGGCAGCACTAAAAGAACCCAGCACAGTACTAGCACTAGGACAGTGTTTCTCAACCTGGGGGTCGGGACCCCCAGGGGGGTCGCGAGAGGGTTTCAGAGGGGTCGCCAAAGACCATCACAAAACATGTATTTCTGATGGTCTTAGGAAGCCCTTTGGCAGAGAAGGTTGAAGATCTCTCCGCTTTTTCTTCTCTTTCTTTTTGGAAACAGACTGCGAATTCTCCCACCTAAAGCTCTCCTCTGCTGTGATTGGCAGGCCTCCCAACCTAGGGGAGGGCTGATTCTGAGACTCCAAGCGGGGATGGGAGAGCAGGCGTGCTTGGCGCATGGCAACATGATGCGCATGTGTGGGAGAGTGTGTGTGAGGTGGGATGGAGGCTTGTGCCAGCTAGTTCCTTCAAGGCATGAGGGTTCTGTGTAGGAAGTTTGACCCAATTCTATAATTGGTAGGGTGCAAGGGGCTCTTTGATTGTAGATGAACTATAAATCCCAGCAACTACAACTCCCAAATGTCAAGATCTATTTTCCCAAAACTCCACCAGTGTTCACATTTGGGAATATTGAGGATTCATGTCAAGTGTGGTCCAGATCCATCATTGTTGAGTCTATAGTGCTCTCTGGATGTAGGTGAACTACAACTCCCAAACTCAAGGTCAATGCCCACCAAACCCTTCCAGTATTTCCTGTTGGTCATGGGAGTTTTGTGTTCCAAATTTGGTTCAATTCCATTGCTGTTGAGTTCAGAATGCTCTTTGATTGTAAGTGAACTATAAATCCCAGCAACTACAACTTCCAAATGACAAAATCACCCACCCCTCCCCAAAATACAGTGATGAAGTAGCAATGGAAATAATGCTATGGTTAGGGGTCACCACAACATGAGGAACTGTATTAAGGGGTCGCAGCATTAGGAAGGTTGAGAAGCACTGCACTAGGAGGTCAAAGTTTAAATCTTCATAATCACCAAAATACTTATCAGCCTTGAGTCAGTTATTACCTCTCAATCCAAGAGTGTATTATTATTATTCTTCCGCTTTACCCCCCCCCCCCCTCCAAAGGGAACTCAAAGCGGTTTGACATTGAAGCATTAGCATATAATTTAAAATACACAAAAATGTAAACATTAAAATAAAACAGCACTAAAAAATTCAGTTAAAAACCATCACTTAATGGAATTAATATAGTTTGGCACCACATTAATTGCTGTGGCTTGATGCTATGGAATCCCAGTAATTGCAGCTTGATGAGGCACCAGAACTCTTCGTCAAACTACAACTCCCATGATTCCACAGCATTGAGCCATAGGAAAAAGTGGTTTCAAAATACATTGATTCTACAGTGTAGATGAAACCTAGAGCTGTAGTGATAAAATTGAAGTCAGAGACTTAGTATCCACTCCTTGTGTAATAAATTAAAACTCAAATACCGTATATACTAGAGTATAAACTGAGTTTTTCAGCCCTTTTTAAGGCTAAAAAAGCCTCCCTAGGCTTATACTCGAGTCAATGTTATTTATCATTTTACTCTGTAATAATAATAATTACATTTATTATTTTACATTATTATTATTACATTTCCATTATTATTTTACTCTACTGCTATTATTTTTCTTACATTTATTATTTTACTCTTATTATTACATTTATTATTTTACTCTTTATTATGATTGGATTTCCATTATTATTATTATTATTACATTTATTATTTTAGATTGAAGATTAGAATAATAGTTTAATTAAGAGTTGGCAGCCTTATCTTAAATTACAGTTTTATGTAAATATTCAAAAACATTTAAACTATGGATGCCTCAATTAATGTAATTTTATTGGCATCTATTTTTATTTTGAAATTTATCAGTAGCTGCTGCATTTCCCACCCTCGGCTTATACTCAAGTCAATATGTTTTCCCAGTTTTTTGTGGTAAAATTAGGTGCCTCGGCTTATATTTGTGTCGGGTTATACTTGAGTATATACAGTAAGATCTATTTGTCATGCCTTAAAATAGCAAATCTGCTCCCAGAAAGAAAACTTGCTTGCAGCTATATCTGATGGGCACATGTGGAGCAAGGGCAACCAAAGGGCATGTGTTCATTTCATATCACCTTTATATTTAGCACTGATATAGTCAGTCAAGGTCCCTTTAGCCTGTTAGCTAAGTAATTTATCTTAGGCATGCAGCAGATATAATCATTAACAATAAGTGGTAGGTCAGCTGCAGAAACATACTCTTTCCTATTAGCCCTCATCCCGATAGATGTAGTCACCCATCTTCCCCTTCCTTTGATATTTTTAACTATGACTAATTTTGTATTCATTGCCATTAACCAAATGTAGGCAATCTAAGAGGAAAGAATCAAGTTTTCAAGCAAACTGGAATGGTATTCATATAGTTAAAAATAAAATGATGGATGTCACACTGCACACAACTATGTGTTGATGTGTATACACATTTGGTTCCAAATTCATTTGCACAATGTTGCAATGCAATAACAAAGCAATGTCACACAAGAGCCACATAACTTGAGCATAAAGTTATGTTCTTGAAGTAGGATCTTGTTTACAGAGCAGGATTCAAATATTTTAATACAATAACTACTATACCTGCTCCATTCCTTTGTTGTAGGCATCCTTTGCTCCAGCTACTGCGGCAAGGTTGTTGGCTTCTGCTGTTGCCTTAAATAAAGGAAAACACACCAAACCTTGAAATTTTAATTTCTATAAATAGATCTAAAGCCTATAAAGTAGACTGAAACCTACTGAACTGGAAGACTGGTTTCAGTCCACAATTTGTGAGGGTAAGGAAATGTCTCTCTTTAATCTGTGTTGACATGACAATAATGAGCTCTTGATATCATAATTCCCTTAGATGCGTATAAAACCTTACCTGGAGCATTGACTTAGGATGAGGTAGCTCCTCTCCTTGATAGATTTTAATATAAGCCTGAAAATGAATGCAATTAAATAAGTTAACTGATGGGATCAAAGAAGCCCATTGGACTATATTACATAATATTATTACTTATAATAATGCAGATAATTAGATTCAACAAACAGTAGGGAAGGAAAACAACGGTAAAAGTAAAGGTTTTCCCCTGACATCTAGTCCAGTCGTGTCTGACTCTGGGGTTGATGCTCATCTCCATTTCTAAGCTGAAGAGCTGGCGTTGTCCGTAGAATCCTCCAAGGTCATGTGGCCAGCATGACTGCATGGCGCGCGGTTACCTTCCCGCAAGAGCGGTACTTATTGATCTACTCACATTTGCATGTCTTCTAACTGCTAGGTTGGCAGATGCTGGGGCTGACAGCAGGAGCTCAACCCACTACCCGCATTCGAACTGGTGACCTTTCGATCAGCAAGTTCAGCAGCTCAGCGGTTTAACCCATTGCACCACTGGGGGCTCCATGGTAAATCTAGATAAATGTCTTTCTATTCATCAATACCTGGTTTCCATATAACTTGCCCACAGCCATCTAGTTTTCTATAGCTAAGCAGGGAATCCAATGCTGATCTCCACAGTTATAGTCCACTGCTCAAACTACTATACCATATTGGTAATATAGGTATGAATAAATAGCGGTTTGGTGTGACATAATTGTTTACACCAGTGGTTCTCAACCTGTGGTCCTAGAACCACCAGAGATCCACAAGAACAAAAATATGGTCCGTGGCCTTACCGTTACTACACTGTTGCCTTGAAACCATGCAGCAACGAGAGCAATTGGTCTCATGAAACCTTCTTATAGTGCTGAGGCAAAGGGGATGTCAGGAACTGAGAGGCTGACTACGCACAAAAGATTACTACTACATCAGCTCTAGATTATAAAATATGGTTTTCTGTGGGCGAGCAGATGGCAACTACTGAATGGCATGTGTCCTGTATCAGAAACTAGAGCAGATGTGGTCTATCAAATGCAATTTTCTGAATCATCATCCCAAATAATCAGATTGAATCTAAAATTGACCAAAACTAATTCATAACCCTTTTGGTACTAATGTTGGTAGTGGTCTCTGGTCAAAGTGGTCAGTGATCAAAAAAAGGTTGGGAACCACTGGTTTACACACTGAACTATGACTCTGGAGACTACGTTTCAAATCTTCACTCAGCCATGGAAACACAATGTGTGACCTTAGGTAAGTCACACTCTTTCAGCTTCAGAAGAAAGCAAGGGCAAACCCCCTCTGATCGGCTCTTGCCACATAAACCCCATGATAGATTGGAAGTGATTTGAAGGTACATACCAACAACCGATATCAAAAATCACTATTTTTAATATTCTAGAAAGAAATAAGAGCTAACTATTCTGAAAATCTCAGTGGGAGTGGCGGCAGATACCGTAAATCCAAATAAATAAATAAAATATAACAAGAGCAGCATTAAAAGATTAGAAAAAAAAGAGAAAAAACCCGAGATGATCACTAAAGTTATTTAGTCTCTTAATATGCTGGCTCTAACGGAGAAAGTTGTGACTTGTTACATCTAGCCAATCCCAATCAGTCTCATTCACGCAGCAGGACTTAATTAATTAATAATAATAATACAAAAGCCAGCATAGTGATCTTGTTTGCTGTGTAGTAATCTTGTTGTGCTTCAAATAATAATAATAATAATTATTATTATTTATACGCCACCACCATCTTCCCAAAGGGACTCGGGGATTATAATAATACAACAGTCAGCATAGTGATCTTATTTGCTGTGTACTAATCTTGTTGTGTTTCAAATATTAATATTAATAATCTTTATTTATACCCCGCCACCATCTCCCCAAAGGGACTCGGGGATAATAATAATACAACAGCCAGCATAGTGATCTTGTTTGCTGTGTACTAATCTTGTGTTTCAAATATTAATATTAATAATAACAATCTTTATTTATACCCCACCACCATGTCCCCAAAAGGCCCACAAAGGCCGTACACAACAAACATCACATAAGCATATAAGACAGCAACATAATTGTACAAACAACAACTACATGAGGCATAGAAGTCAAAACATATTATAATAAAACCACTCTATTTTAAAATATTGATGAAAGATTTATTTTGACTTACCTTAAAATATTGCACAAGATCCCTACAAGTCACTTTCGAGCCACTGATCTCTTTTTCCACCAGATTTTCAGGAGAAAGCAGCAATGGCACCAAATTCCGTAGCTCTCTCTTAAAGTCATCATCAATGTCTAATAGAATTAGTCAGATAAAAGGAGTATGAAGTTGGCTGCAGCTGACATGAAGCTCTTTCCCTTCGGGATCAGGAGCAGCTTAACATTATTTGAAATATCCTAATTCAATAAACTGGACACCAAAAAATTAAAAAGCTTAGCTAATGCTGTGGATTATACTTATTTTTAAACAGAAGACTGTTACGCATTTACTAAGAGGCCACCCAGCAACAGAAGCTCTTATGCTTTCAATCTAAACAGCACTCTTTTGTGACAACGCACCTGAAAATGCTGACACTGTTAAATTTCAATTCAATTACAGGAATTAAAATAATAAAAATTTTTAAAGTTAGGGAAGTGTTGGAGCTCAGCAGTGAGGTGCTGGGAAATCCTTAGAAGACGAGGGGGGTGAAGGTTTTTTCCACACAGGCTGAATTATAGGCCTCAGATCAGAGAGAAGTGCCGGCAGTTGATGAGACAGAGGGCGTTTGGGATTCCGTTTCCCTTGGGAATTGGCCTTCAGCAGATGAGGAGTTTTCCATATCAGATTAGGCCTCCACACGGAGGGAGTGAAGGAAAGATTACGTAGGCGGTCAGAAAGACTCAGTAAGAAGTCCTTGAAACCCAGGTGTCAAAGATATGACCTCGTGGCTTCTTGGTAGGGCCCGAGCTTAAATTAAGTGATGTTTTCTTGAAGTCTCCAGAGCAGATAACATTGCCATTGAATAAAGTGCCTATATTGGCTCTCATGTTGATGAATCTAGTCTCCTATGTTTGCCTATGTTCCTGTAAGAGTGTTGCCTTGGAAAGCTACTGTTTTCATGCTTATGGATTTATGCCTCTGATCTTGATTTCCTGGATTCCATGTACCTTTGCCTTTGTGGACTACTGAACTTTGTATATATGGACTACTGCCATTTCACAGCACCTTTTCTACTGCTTTTTGGGTTTTACTTTCCCCCCTCTTTCTACATGCTTTTCTAAACAAACTGTTGTAGTTCCGATTTGATTATGCTATTTTATGAGGTTTATTGTATTTGTTACTTTATATGTTTTGTTATGTTGTATTTTCTCGTTTACTTTGTGTTCTATTATGTTGTATTATTTTGGGCTTGGCCTCATGTTAGCCATGGCGGATTACAAATAAAGTTATTATTATTATTATTACAAATATTGTCGTTAGATACTACTGGATTGTGGTGTGGTGCTGGGTGAAAAAGGGTGACCTCGAGGCAAGAGTGTAACAGGAAGATTGTTGAAGTCCCATTCAGCAGCTTGATTGAGTCTGAATTGACGTTTTTATATGTGCATGTGTTTTATTTTATTGTATTTTATATTGTGTTCACTTTTATGTTTGTTTTAAGCACTTTGTGCTGCCTGTAAGCCGCCCTGAGACCCTTCGGGGAGATGGCCGGAGAGATAGCACAGCGGTAACAACAGCTGTGCTTGCAATCAGAAGGTTACATGTTCGATTCCCGGGCTGGTCTGGACACCCAGCTGTGAGCCCTGTCAACCTAACAGTTCGAAAACAGCCCAGCTGTGAATAGATGAACTAGGGACCGCTAAGCAGGGAAGGATTTTTACAAAAAGGACTTTACAATGCCTGATTGGTTGTTGGAAGGTGGAATGCGGAAACAGAGACTCTCCGTCATGAGGATGAAGCAACAGCACCCCCTTGTGACGTGATGGAGCAACCGCACCCTGTGACGCAGCCAGAAGAAGAAAAAATCCTTCTCAATTGTACTTGTTGTATTGTAACTGTATGTCAACCGGCAGGGATTGTCTGCCGTATGTGTAATGTAATCCACTCTGAGTCCCCTTCGGGGTGAGAACAGCGGAATATAAATAAAGTGTATTATTATTATTATGGTGGCGGGATATAAGGATAAAATTATTATTATTATTATTTTCTAATAAAGTATTTCACACCCAAAAGTGGTGTTTTATACAATTCTAGTACAGATCGTTTTTCAAAACAAGAGTCTGCTTCAGAGATTAAGAAGAAACCAGAGTTTCGTTGGTACATGAACAACAGTCAAACTTGGTTTTGTCACACACACATATTCCTGCTTTTTTATTACATAATGGAAAAGAGTGGAATTGTTTTGCCTTTTCATTAACAGAGAAGTGCCCTTTGCTTCAAGCCTGAATGCATAACCGTGGTTTGAACTCTTGTTAAAAACAAGCCAGGATCAAATTATGGTTCCTGATCCTCATATTCTGAAAGTAAACAACACAGTAGTCCCATTCAGAATGTGAGAATCAGACCAGGCTAGCTAAGGGATTCTTAGCCCCAAAAAAGTAACTTTTCCAAGGTCTGTATTCACAAAACAAGGTTGTGGCATTATATTCTGCCCAAACCAAACTAAACGATAGTTGTTTTCAAACTAAACTAACAAACTGGAAGAGAGAATGTCTATTACATTACTAGCTTTGTGACAAGCACTAATTTCATTCAATCCCGTACGTAGTCAGTAGCACCAAAAATCAGTATGAAATCCCCTTCACTGTAACCCTCCCGCAAGCAATAGACTAGGACAGGGCTGTCCAACTGGCGGCCCTGGGGCCGTACACGGCCCCCCTAGCCTGTTGGCTCCGGCCCCAGCTATGCTCCCGGCCGCCATTTTTAATTATTTTTTTTTTTAAAAATTTAAATGGCGGCCGGGGGGGAGGGAGGGGGGCAGGGAGGAGGAAGTGAGCTGGCTCCTCCTCCTGCACCGCCCTCTTCTTCCCTCTCTCCTGAGCCGATGCCTTGGAGGGAGGGGGTCCCCGCGGCGCCTCCCTCCCTTCCAAGCTCGCTTCCCCGCGAGCCTTCAGGTTTGGGGAAGGGTTTTCACCCGGCACTCGAGACACGAGTGCCGGGCGCCCTTCCCCCAAACCTGGAAGGCTGGCGGAAAGCGAGCGCTTCTCGCTTCTCCCACCAGCCATCCAGGCTGGCGGGGGAGTTTCGCCCAGCTCCCATGTCCCTCTGCTCAGAGGGACACGGGAGCTGGGCTTAAAATCCTGCAAGCCTGGAAGGCTCGCGGGGAAGCGGCGCCGCTCGCCTCCCGGGAGCCTTCCAGGCTTCGGGCGAGTTTTTGCCCAGCTTCCGTGTCCCTCTGCTCAGAGGGACACGGGAGCTGGGCGAAGAACTCCCCTGCAAGCCTGGAAGGCTCGCAGAAAAGCGGCGCCGCTTCGCCTCCCGTGTCCCTCTGCTCAGAGGGACACGGGAGCTGGGCAAAAACCTGCAAGCCTGGAAGGCTCGCAGGGGAAGCGAGCGCCGCTTCTCGCCTCCCCCGGGAGCCTTCCAGGCTTCGGGCGAGTTTTTGCCCAGCTTCCGTGTCCCTCTGCTCAGAGGGACACGGGAGCTGGGCGAAGAACTCCCCTGCAAGCCTGGAAGGCTCGCGAGGGGAAGCAGCGCCGCCTCGCTTCCCCGGGAGCCTTCCAGGCTTGCGGGAGGGTTTCCCTGGGTGACGTTAGGCTGGGTGACGTCAGGCGTCACCCAGCCTAACGTCACCCAGGAAACCCTCCTGAAAATGGGCGGGCGCGCAGGAGGCCGGCCACGCCCTGGGAGTGGCCACGCCCCCGCTCACTGCGGCCCCCAGGTGATCAGTGACACTTCTTCCGGCCCTTGGGCTGGAAGAAGTTGGACAGCACTGGACTAGGACATGCAAACAAAGGAAACTGAATATCCTATGGTTCACCTACAATAAGCCTCTCAATGCTTCTCATCAACTGTACACAACATTAGAAATATGTACACTTCAATCTACATGACTCTCTGCCTTCAGCACTCACATCTAGACATGGATTCTCAGCAGTGATTTATCAAAACCAGTAATATAAACAGAAAAGCCCTACCGTTTAGCCTCCCGTCAAAGTTTGGGTTAGTTGCAACTTTAAGACCAGGATGTGGCAACAGGAAACAGCCAAGATTACTGAAACATGAATGAATATGCTTCCTTACGTTCTGGAGCTCTTCGTGCTGATGCAGTTTTACCTAAGAGCAAAATGGACTTTTCAGGACATTCTAGGATATATTTATTTTTGGTACTACAGTTTTGTATGATTTTATTATGCAGAATGCTAAAGAGGACCAAACCCAAAACAAGTACTCTGATATACTATACTAGCTGTACCCGGCACGCGTTGCTGTGCCCTATTTAGGAGATGCGAGAAAGTCTGAGTATGTAAGGGTTGGAATTGTTGTTAGTTATGGTGTTGTTGGGGCCATGGCTGTGTGGTTGTGGGTTGTTCTGGTGGGTGGGATGTTGAAGTCCTGGGGAGTTGTTGGTGTGTGGTGTTGCTGGCGTTCTGCATAGCTTGTGGATATACAATGTTTTTTGTCTTTCCGTCTGCTGTGTTGATGTAGAGGTTGATGCTTGTGTGGGTGGGGTACTTTGGAAGTGAGTGGAGGTACTTGAAATCCCATTATCCATGGTGTGTCCTCCTCTGAACTGTAGTCGGATGGAGTGTGGGTCATGGGGGGCATTGTGTGCCAAGTTTGGTCTTTTTCGGTCTTGGTTCTGGGCCACAGTGGTCTGTGGGGAATGATGGGTTTTGAAGTAGTACAAATCCCATTATCCATGGAGGTAATTCAAGTCCCATAATCCATGGTCCACCCTCCTCCAAACTGTAGTAGAATGTAGCGTGGGTCATAGGGGCTCTGTGTGCCAAGGTAGGTTACTGTAAATTCAGGCCATACACAATGTCCCATGAACTGAGGCCTAGTCAGGAACAGCAAGTTAATGAAGCCTTACTGTCAATTCAGGCCATACACAATGTCTAGTGAGCTGAGGGCTAGTCGGGAGAATCAAGTTAATGAAGCCTTACTGTCAATTCAGGCCATACACAATGTCCAGTGAACTGAGGCCTAGTCAGGGAAATTAAGTTAATGAAGCCTTACTGTCAATTTTGGGCATGGTCTGTGATTTGTAGGGGTGTAAATTTTCTGTGGGAAGTGAATTGGGTGTTTGTGTTTGTGCCTCAGCCCTTTGCCTTATCCTCCTCTGACAGTTTATTATGGGTCGGAATGTTCATGTTGGCTGGCCAGTACAGGAGTTATGCAAATCCGCCCTTATTGGCAGCCAATCATGTTGTCAGAATGTAGAGGCTGGGAGAGTCGTTGGCAGCCCCGGAGGATGCTGGGAAATGTAGGGTTTTTTTACTCGTTGTTTTCGGGGCCTTTTAGGTTTTTGGGGGGGAGTTTCTTTGCTACAAACCTACCTTGCTTGAGGCCTATTTCTGTTGGCAAGTTTGGTGTTTCTGCGTTGTAAGGTTTCTCTGTTTGGGACTGTCGTTCCATGACGGGAACCCCTTTATATACTATATAGCTCTGCTCTCATGGAACAAAGCTTTAGAAATTGTCTTAGGCCCCTTCCACACAGCTGAAAAAAATCCCACATTATCTGCTTTGAACCGGAATAAATGGCAGTGTGGACTCAAATAACCCAGTTCAAAGCAGATATTGTGGGATTTTCAGCCTTGATATTCTGGGTTATATGGCTGTGTGGAAGGGTCCTTAGTGGGTTTTTTAGAAGGCTGGAAAGCAGGTATGTTACTGCAGACTATATCTTACCTGCAACCGCTTTTCTAGAAACTGTTGTCCTCCTTCTAAGCCATACGGATGTTCATAAGGGTAGCTCCAATCTCTAATTAAGAACATAAGTGTCTATATAGAGAACACAGTAGGAACAGTTAATCATAATTCTAGCAACAAGAATGCATGCTTAAATGTTTCTAAGGGCTAAGTGCCTATTAACACATAGACTCTATAATCAAAATGTAAGTGGCTTCAAAATACCATCAGAAGGAGCCTGCACTAGCATAATATAACATCTACATAGGCAAGTATACCTAATGTTTAGTTTCATAAATCCAAAGAAACATTACTAGGCTGGTATTAGCCCAATATTTTTCAAACATTGGTCTGGGGCCACCAGAGGCCCTCTGGTACTGGCTCATGTTTCCTGACTTGCCCGGCCCACAGCTTTTTGGTTAAACTGATGTAAACAGCAAGAACTCCCTGAACATACAATAGCCACACATGGGGAAGGATTAGAAAGCAAGGCAGCTGCATGCTAAGGAAGACAGGAAGACAGAAGACGTGAAGGAACAAGGAGAAAAAATGGGAAGGGGAGGGCAGAGATGGAGAGAAAGGAGAAAACATGGGCTGTCTTTTATGCCTTCTGACCACAGTCATATCCATCTCCTTCTGCAGGTGGGAAGAACCACCTGGCAGTGAACAGCGGCACCAGATTTGGAGAAGCAGGAAGAACACAGAAGTGAGGCTGCTTTTACACTACCATATAAAATCAGGATTATCTGCTTCAAATTCGATTATATGGCAGTGAAGACTCATATAATCCGGTTCAAAGTAGATAATGTGGGCTATATGGCAATATAGAAGGGGCCTGGGTGAATGTGTGAGGGGGCATCTCTGTGAAAAAAGGCCCATACAAGTTTTTCAAGGAAACCACAAAAATAATTTATCATTATGATAATGACAACAAAGACAAGAAGAGAATAAAGGAGGATAGCTTTTTAAAAGGAGAAAACAAATGCAAAAGAAGAAACAGGGAGAAAAAAACAAACACATTTGGAAAGGGGAAGGATACAAATTAAATGTGAAACGGGAAAAGGTGACACTACTTTGAAGAAGAAGGTGGGAAGGGATATAAAACAAATTCTGCCTAAAATACACCTATACAGGCAGCCCTTCATATTGCCTACGGCCCCTTCTACACTGACATATAACCTGGATTATCAAAGCAGTAAATCCACATTATCTGCATTTCACATGGCAGTGTAGAAGGGTTGCAGGACCAATGCAAAAGTGGGAAAACTGCAAACAAGAAGACTAGGAATCTCTAAATCCTCCAACACAATTATATGGTTGACTTCCTCTAGACATTGACCATAGGGCTGCAACAAAGGCCCTACAAATACCCAGAAAAGTTTTGTCAGTTGGAATCTCGAGATCAGGCATGGGCAAACTCTGGCTCTCCAGGTGTTTTAGACTGTTAGAAATTGTGAGGGTTGAAGTCCAAAACACCTGGAGGGCCAAAGTTTGCCCATGCCTGCTCTAGATCCTCCATCATGACTCTATGGACAATTTCCCACTAGATGCTGAGGTTACAAAACAGAACCTATTTATCAAATCTGTGAATAATCAAATCTGCAAAAGTGAAACCTACAAATGTGGAGGGCCAACTATTCAATGTAAGAAAGCTGAACTATGGAACTTCCTACTATAACAAAAATAGCCATATTCAAAAAGTCAGCACAGCAGAATTTGTTTTAATAGAAAATGTTATGTGGAACTGCCAGATATTTATGAGTGATTTTGCTGGGGTTTCTTTTGGTTTATGTGTGGATATGTGTGTGCTGCTGGTTCCCGCCCTGGGAAGCTGCGGAGTATAATCCATCGCCATCTTGGGCTCCTCCTCTCTTGAGGACGTCAGCTTCCATCTTGATTCTCACCTCGTCGTCTTGAATTCCATTTTATTTTATTTTAGTGGGAAGTTCTGATGATTTTATAATAATTTTAAAATAATATAATAAATAATATAATACAATGTTATATTATAATTTCAATATATTATAATGTCTATATATACACTATAATATAATTATGATATTAATACTAATAATATATGAATATTTATTGATATATTAATATGCTAATATGCATTGTTGAATTGTGCTATTGTTTGCTGTACTGCTGTTGTTTTAATTGTTTTTAACTGTTTTATTGCCATGCATTTTACTGTGCCCTTCGGCTCCTGTAAGCCGCTGCGAGCTTCAGGGAGACGGCGGCATAGAAGCCCGAATAATAATTAAAATAAAATAAATAATATTAATGATGTGTTAATATATTAATATAATATTATTTTATAATAATAATAATAGTATGATTCCTGTATAATGTGTTGTATATGCATTTGGTATTGGTGGTGTTGTAATGTAACACAGTATAATACTGCCAATGATAATGTGATATAATAATTATATCAGGGTATTATAATTTGTATATTTGTATTACATGCAATATTGCTAATCGATATTGCGATACGTTGTAGTGCGGACCTGCCCAACAGGCGGCCCGTGGGCTGCACATGGCCCGCCAGCCCCTTGGACGCAGCCCTTCCCTCCTGAAAGAAATCATCTGGTTTTTTTTAAAAAAAATCAGGGGGGCGGGGCTGCTCACGGGGGCGGGGCCGCTCGCAGGCAGGAGCGGCAGGGCAGGAGCGGCGCCCACCCCTTTTCAGCGGAGCTGGGTGACGTCAGGCGTGGCACCGGCGGCGAGCAGGAAGAGGTGAAGGGAAGCCGGGGCCTCTGCCCCCACCTCTTCCTGCTCGCCGCCGGCACCACGCCTGACGTCACCCAACCCCGCCGAAAAGGGGCAGGCCGCGCAGGACGCCGGGCATGCATGGCAGGGCACGAGCAGCGCCCGCCCCTTTTCGGTGGAGCTGGGTGACGTCAGGCACGGCTGCGGCGGCGAGGAGGAAGAGGTGGAGGGAAGCCGCGGCCTCTGCCTCCACCTCTTCCTGCTCGCCGCCGGCGCCACGCCTGACGTCACCCAGCCCCGCCAAAAAGGGGCGGGCCGCACAGGACGCCGGGCCTGCGCGGGAGGGCGGGAGCGGCGAGGCCTCCTCCATGTCCCTGACTGTTGCAGCGCCCGCGCCCAGGAGCTTAGCTTCCTTCTCCCGGGCGGCCGCTGCAGTAGCCAGGGACATGGAGGAGGCGCCTCGCCGCTCCCGCCCTGCATGCCCGCGAGCGGCCCCGCCCCCCGCTGCGGCCCCCCAGGTGCTCAGTCACCGGAATTCCGACCCTTGGGCCGGTAGAAGTTGGACAGCCCTGTTGTAGTGATATATGATGTGTAGTGCTGATGTTGTGCTATGACAGTAATGTTAATTGTTGTTTTTCAGTTTGCTGTAAGCCGCTCCGGTAATATTGTTATATGTACATTGTAAGCCACTCTGGCAATATTGTTGTTTGCTGTAAGCCGCTCTGAGTCCCCTTCGGGGTTGAGAAGAGCGGCATATAAATATAGTAAATAAATAAATAAATAAATAAAATTTGCTCTCATATTTTACCATTTGGGACTGGCTCAGCCCTGCACTGTGTTCTGTGGTTGGTAGGTCTCGGAAATTTTGCGTTCTCACAATTAGGTCCTGAGAATACAATGTCTGGGGACCTCTACAATTGCTATTAAGATTTCTATCAAGTGCACGGCAGAAGAGTCCACTGCTTTCACCTACCCGGCCCCTTAATTACTTTTCTGTGATGATTAAAGAAAAAGAAACTCTCCTTCCTCCATGGGTAGCTCAGAAATACATAAACCTAACAAAGTCTGAATCTAATTCTCTTCTGCCAGCCCACTTACTCACCTACAGGGAATTCCTTGTTCTCTGTACCTACAACAGATGCATTTATATGTCACTTTATTCTAAAGCAGTAGCTCTCAACCTGTGAGTCTCCAGATGTTTTGGCCTACAATTTCCAGAAATCCCAGCCAGTTTACCAGCTGTTAGGATTTCTGGGAGTTGTAGGCCAAAACATCTGGGGACCCACAGGTCGAGAACCACTGCACTAAAGGAATTCCTACTGCTGTTCAAGGAGCCTTAACTTTTCACAGCACATGAATGTTGTGAAAGAAATATTGGTGACAAAGAAATTAACAGTCCTCAGATGCAAATACTGTACAACTATGTAACTCTCTTCCATGCTGGGCAGAAGTGGACACATACTATGGTTCATCTTTACCAGCTTCTACAGTCATGTATGAAACTGTCCTAAGATAAACATACATGCAAATAAGTAGTAATTGTGGCAATAATAATCATGCTATTACCTGAAATGGCTTTTGGTAAATTTCTTCCATAGCTAGCCTTCCATATTCTGTAAATAGCTATAAAATGAAACTATTAAGAATGCATATAGAGAGTACAGAAACAAAAAGCACTGAAATATACGTGTTACAATCTGAGATATTGAAATTGTTCAATATGGGATTTCAAGCCTTTGTTTATAAATTTAGGAAGTTAGACTGACAGAGTTTACAAAAACCTGATATTCTAAACTATTAATAAGGTCTGCGGGACATTTTTTCGTCTATATCCAGCAGCTTATGATGCTCAATAGTACTATTATTGTACAGGAAGAGCCAATCTAGTTCTTCTGAATGAATAATGAAATGATTGCTGTTCAAAACATTCCCAAACAGCATTGATTCTTTGTAAAAAAAATAAAAATCTTTTATTAGCTTTTGGAATATCAATCTTGAATTTTTAGGATGAAAACTAGAAAACTACCTTAAATATGTTGTCGAAGGCTTTCATGGTCGGAATCACTAAATTGCTGTGAGTATTCCAGGCTGTATGGCCATGTTCCAGAAGCATTCTCTCCTGAGGTTTTGCCCACATCTATGGCAGGCATCCTCAGGGGTTGTGATGTTTGTTGGAAACTAGGCAAGTGGGGTTTATATATCTGTGGAATGTCCAGGGTGGGAGAAAAATGATGATTTTCAATTGTTTTATTAGAGTTAATCTGATCCCAGTGTAACTAAAATAGATACTACACAGCCTCCCAACAATCAACAACCATCCAGAAAGGAACCTTGACTGCAAAAGAAAAGTGTAAATGTTGCAATTGATCACCTTAATTAGCAATTAATAGCCTTGGACTCTAAAATCAGGACAGTAAGGCAAGACAACAAAAGAAACAATCAGGGCCAGCTAATCCCCTCCAAAAAAAAAAAAGGATTCCCCCAGACAGGAAGCAGTCAAGTCTTGAAATGGCAAGGCTATTCTATGCTAAGCAAGGTGATCAATTGCAGCAGTTACATTTGCCTCAAGCAGACAAAGAGTTTTTTTCCCCACCCTGGACATTACACAGATATATAAACCCAATTTCCTAATTTCCAACAGACCTCATAACCTCTGAGGATGCCTGCCAAAGATGTGGGCAAAATGTCAGGAAAGAATGTTTCTGGAACATGGTCGTACAGCCCAGAAAACTCACAGCAACCCACTACCTTAAACAGCTTGCACTTTAAGAAGATATTGCAACTGTGCTCTAATATGAACACTGCTACTCTTCTAAGAGTAAATTAAATGAGAAAACTATTTAAATCAAGCTTCCTCAATCCACGGCCATCTAACTGTTTAAGGCCTCCAACTCCCAGCAGTCCTAGCCAGTTTGTTCAATGGTGAGGAATTCTGGCATTGGGAGGCTCAAACAGCTGGAGGGCCAGAGTTTGGGGGTGCCTATCTTAAACAGTGCTCAGTTTCCAACCAATTCTGTGTCCATGCTATTTTGCTGCTAATTAACTGTCATTTCAGAAAGCACCCGAAGAGGCATTTAATAGTTAGACATGCTCTCTTCTAGTGTTTCCACGTTCTTTTATTAAACAGCCCTATAATAATAATAATAATACAATTTATTTATATTCCGCTCTTCTCACCCCGAAGGGGACTCAGAGCGGATCATAGGTACACATACTTAGAAGACAATCCCTGCCGTTTTCCACATACAGAACATATAGACAAACAGAGGCAAACTCTGGCCACCAGGGGGAGCTGACACACTCCTAATCTCTCAGCGTTCACAGCGTCCCTTGTTGTTCCTTCCACATTACTCAGCGTTCCTGGAGTGGCCTCATAATTCAGTCAAAATTTGCCTCCTCACTTAATGTGGTACCTTTAGCTCCTACTTGACAGACGCAACTATCTTTCGGGCTGCAAAGGTCGACAGCAGGCTACACTTAAAGGTCGAGCACCCACCTCGACCTGGGCAGGCCTCGAACTCATGATCTATTGGGCAGAGAGATCTTATGCAGCTGACACATAACCAGCTGTGCCACATTCCCGGTGCTAATATACTTATTTTTTTAGGCTTTGCAATGCCTCTCTGTGATCCTAATAATTCCCAGTAGACGCCCAAATTTAGCAGAGCTCATTCGTGCCCAATTTGTACAGTTACCTAGTTAAACTATACTCATTTAGTGGTGATTTGGTTTTTATGTATTTTACTTATGTATTTTAATCTGTTGTTGTAAAATGTTTTACATTTGTATAGCATTTAATCTTGCTGTAAGCAAGAGTCCCTCTATGGAGGTGAGAAGGTCGGGGTACAAAAGTTTTAAATAAATAAATAAAATAAATTTATGACACAGACTAGATAGTCCTACAGAACAGGAGAGACTGGGGAGAGCTATATGTAAGCAGGAGTTCTAACTGCAGGGTGGAAGCAATAAACTAGAAAGGAGAGGGATTGCTAACAATGGCTATCTGAAACAACATACCATGTGGTTTAAGGGAAACAAATTCTGCCTTCACATTAAAATAGTCAGAAAAGCTACTCATAAAAAATAATATTTAACAGGAATGCTGAGAATCTGACAGATTTTGCTACAGATTTATACCAAGATTCAAGAATAGGGTGTATTTAAACATTTAGAGTTAGATTTGATGCAAACATAACAATGGAAATCTCATCCTTGTATCATCACCACTCTTTTGCAAACATCACTGCTCTGCAGTGTTTCAGGCCCTTCCATTAATTTTAATGAGGTGCCAATTTTAACACATTTAGATCAACCAGAGCCCAATTAATGCACGAAGGTGGAGGCAGAACAGAAATACAGGAAGCTCTCTTATGCAGAATCATATCATAAAGTGAAGCCCAATTGTCAGTAACTGCTTTCCAGGGTTTTAGACCTAGTTATTCCTGGTATTCCCTTGTGATCTAAGTGCTAACAAGGACCAATCATGCTTTAGGTTCCAAAACCAGATGAGACTGGTGTGCGTAGAGTGGCAGAAAACTGACCAATTGTAGTGAGAAGCCTCATTAGCATATTTAAGGCAGAATGGTCATTAGACACTGCAAATTAAATAATGTTCATACTAATTCGTGTTCACATTTTCTTATTTTGTCATAAGGTGATTTTCAATTGTTTTATTAGTTAATCTGATCCCAGTGTTACTAAAACAGATACTACAGCCTCCCAACAATCAGCAACCATCCAGAAAAGAACCCTTGACTGCAAAAGAAAGAGTTGGTATTTTTGATACACAGATGGCCTTTGAGTGTGTAACGAAATATTTAAGTGATAGCAGGAGGCCATCACTTATAGCATTTACATATACATACCTGCAAATGCTGAAGATCATCTTCTTGGATGTTTTGTGATAAATTGTATACCTGAAAAAAATATTACATTTTAACAATTTTTGCAATATGAATTTTGTATATGTATATGTTAAAAAATACTTCAGGCCAGGCAACTTTCAATCACTATCATATACAGATTAGGTTAATACAGGGGTGGGCAATTACCAGCTCTCCAGGTGTTTTGGACTTCAACTCCCAGAAATCCTAACAGCTGGTAAACTGGCTAGGATTTCTGGGAGTTGAAGTCCAAAACACCTGGAGGGCCAGTAATTGTCCACCCCTGGGTTAATATAGCCTAAACCAGTGCAAGTGGGTCTCCAATGTTTTGGCCTTTAACTCCCAGAAATCCTAACAGCTGGTAAACTGGCTGGGATTTCGGGGAGTTGTAGGTCAAAACTCCTGGGGACCCACTATACTAAACCATAGCTACAACACTGGTGAAATACCAGACAGAACTTCAGGAAGAAAGCAAGTCAATTCAATTCTATGACACTCTTCTATGAGCCAAAAGGGAAAGAAAACACACCATGCCAATACAACTACAGCAAAACAAAACTGGAGAAATGAGATCCCATCCTTTCTTCAGAGATGGGCAAATTGGGTTCAGTCTATATCAGATTAACTACAAAGTGAGCACATCTTGGGAGGCCAACCCAAATGCAAAAAATAAAAATAAAAATTTAAAAAACCACACAAAAATGCATCCACAATCTGATAAAACAAGTATAATGATATATAATTAAAGTAACATTCTGGCAATACAGCTTTAGTCAAAAATCACATTTAACCATCTTTTTGGCCATTCTGGAAACTAAAAACCTTCACAGTAAAGAACTAAATAGCAAGAGTGTAAACAACAATAAATCCACAAAATGTAGGCATTAATATTAAAATAGGAGGTTCAAAAGTTACCAAACGCTAAGATGTCCTTTTGAAAGACATACAATATTGGATCTGCCCTTTCAGGCCTGACAAGCCAAGGGTTTTTTTGGCATGCATTTAATGCTCTCATGTGATGCCATGCATTTCTTAGGCAAGGAATACTTAGAGGTGGTTTGCTATTGCAGTTCTCTGAAATACAGCCTACAGGACCTGTTATCTTTCAGCAGGTTCCCATATAAGTACAAACTAGACCTGACCCTGCTTAGCTTCTATGATCAGACAGATTCTGAATATTTAGGTCCTCTGCATTTATTTGCTTTGCCTCAAATTATATCAGAAGAATAACTCCCTGTTACCTTATAGGAGAAAAAGACACAATGTTCCTGAATATTTTCATCTGTTTCTAGAAGTTTCAGACATTTCTAAAATTGGCTGACATCAATGAAGTATAAAATAATGGCATCTTTATATTATACAGTCCTGAATATTAAAGATTTCAAGGGAGTAAATAGTTAAAGAAGTAATTTCTACACTGTGGATTTTCTGAAGAGTGGATATTCCATTCTAAAAGGGAAAACCTAACCCAAACTTCAATATAGGATTTTCTTATCAGAAGGATAATATATCTCTTATACTGCAGGAAAAACAAACAAGGAATTGTGTGCGCGTGTGTATGTACTAACGCAGGGCTGCCCAACTGACGGTCTGGGGCCCCCCCCCCCCCCAGCCCCTTCCCTACGGCCCCCTACCCTTTAAAAAAAGAAATCGGCTGTTTAAAATAAAAAATATATTTTTTATTTTATTTTATTTTTATTTTTTCGCGGCGGGGAGGGGCGGGGCAGGGAGGAGGAGCAGGCTCCCTCCTCCTCCCTCCCCCCCCCCGCCAATCGGCGCGCTCCGTCTTTGTGAGGCGGAGATGGCGTAGGCGCCGCGGAGATGGCGCAGGCGCCGCGCAGATGGCGCAGGCGCCTTGCCCGCCCGCCGCCAATAATAAATGTATTTAGTTTGGAAATAAGGGGAAGATGGGGGTGGGAATATATGGGACAGAAATATAATAATAATAATAATAATAATAAATGTATTTAGTTTGGAAATAAGGGGAAGATGGGGTGGGAATATATGGGGCAGAAATATAATAATAACAATAATAAATGTATTTAATTTGGAAATAAGGGGAAGGTGGGGTTGTGAATATATGGGGCAGAAATATAATAATAATGTATTTAATTTGGAACTGAGGGCTGTTTTGCTGGGGTGGGCTCCTTTCTTCCTTTCTTTAATTCTTGCTTTTATGTTATTTATTTATATTTATTTCCCTCCCATATATATTCCCTTCCTCAATCCATCTCTTTGTTTGTTTCTGATATTTATTTATATTTATTTCCCTCCCATATATATTCCCTTCCTCAATCCATCTCTCTTTGTGTGTTTCTCATATTTATTTATATTTATTTCCCTCCCATATATATTCCCTTCCTCAATCCATCTCTCTTCTGATATTTATTTATATTTATATTTATGTCATTCAGTTCCAATTTTTATTTTATTTTATAATTAATAATGCAACTAGTAATTGTAAGTAAATTGGAACCTGGGGAGGGGGCGGAGCCGGTGGAGGGGGTAGGGCCAGAGCAGGGGCGGAGCTGGGGAGGGGCAGAGCCGGGGGAGGGGCGGGGGCGGAGCCAGGGCAGGGGCGGAGGCAGACCCTAAGGCCCCCCAGGTGATCAGTGTCCGGAATTCAGGCCCCCGGTCCGGTAGAAGTTGGACAGCCCTGTACTAACGGAAGATAACATGTTTGCTGTCTGAAGGTGTTTACAACACAACATATTCTGTTCCCCTATTGGGCGGTTGAGATTTTCTCTTTGGGAATCAGATATTTTGTCTCCGTGGTGTGTGGATAAGTATTGGGTCACCTCACTCATGTTAATTTGCTCCTCTTTGTATAGGGCTGAGTAGAACTCTTTGAACTGGCCTGCAATTTCTTCCTGTGTGAATATTTGAGTATCCCCCTTCATCAGACATGAAATACATTGTTTCTGCCTTTTCTCGGTGAGCTTTTTTGCCAGGAGTTTCCCTGGTTTGTTTGCATTTAGAAGGTAATGCATTTTGAGTCTTTTAAAGTTTCTGGCCATTTGGTCTAGCTGAAGAGAATATATTTCTTTTTTAATCATTCCAATCTCCCATACTAGCTTCTGATTATCCGGGCAAGTTTTAAGAGTCTTTTCTTTCCTTGTCAGGTCTTCTTGTAGGCTGGTTTCCATAGCATACCGTTCTTTGTTTTTACGTGCTCCCTGCTGGATAAAATTTCCACGCATCCCGGCCTTGCTTGCATCCCAAAGGGTTTCTACTCTTATTTGATCAATATTATTTAACTCAAAGTATCCTAAGAAGGGTCTCGTTCAGTTTCCACCTTCTAGTTGTTCTCTTGTGGCTGACTGTCATTGTCAGGGGGCAATGGTCCGTATTGGTTCTTGGCCAAATTTTTGTTTTATCCGTTTTGATGGCTATAGATTTGGAGACCCATACCATATCTATTCTGGACCATGACTGATGGCGGCCCGAATAGAAGGTATAGTCCTTTACCAAAGGATTCCTTTCCCTCCACACATCTATCAAACTGAGGTCCTTTTTGAGATTCAGAAAGGACATCGGGAGTTTCCCAGTGTCTGAGCCCTTGCCTTTTTTTTCCCTTGACTTATCCAGACTGGGGTCTAAGACCCCATTAAAATCTCCCATGATTATAAGACCATCGAAATCCTGTTCCCCAATTAATTTCTTCAACCTTCGGATGAATTTCCCCTTAGCTCCCGTAGGCGCATAGATGTTACATACCAACAAATTCTTCGCTTCCAACTTGATTTTAATACCTATTATCCTCCCATCCTCGTCTTTGAAGGCCAGGGTAGGTTTCAAAAAGTCCTTGGCATAAATGACAACCCCTCTTTTTTTCTGATGCGCTAGCGAGAGAAATTCCTCTCCTAGATCCCTTCTTATCAGGGGGGAAGCATGCTTGGGTATTATATGTACTTCTTGCAGAGCTATTAAATCATAATGTCCCCTCTTAAGTTGCTTTAAAATCAAATTCCTTTTATTGCAAGAGTTAAGTCCGTTTACGTTATTGGAATATGTTGTCACTGCCATCTTTCTCTAGGTCAATTAGAGCTATTTCCTTATCATCTGTCCTTTTAGGTGGATCTTCCTGGTCTTCCGCCGAATTAGGCCTTGGCCTTTTTTTATCCTGTTTCTTGTAGTCGTATAGGAGGTCATCGTCCCTATTTGGGACCTTTTGGCCCTCTCCTACACCACCTTCCTGGCTCTCATCTTTCTTCTTCGGGTCTTCAGCTCGCTGAAACTCTTTGTAGAAGAAATACGAGAGGCCATAAAGAGACTGCCCCGGAACAAAGCACCTGGACCTGATGGCCTGACAGCCGTATATTATAAAGTCTTTGAGGAGGAAATTATCCCATATTTGAAAAAATTGATGGATAATGCTTTGAATATGGCAACCATTCCAGACTCCTGGAAAAAAGCGAATATTACATTTATCCACAAAGAAGGGACAGATCCGCGCCTGGTCAAGAATTACAGACCTATATCTCTTCTTAACAATGATTACAAGATCTTCGCCTCAGTGATGGCAAACAGGTTAAAAAACTTGTTAAGAGAGACCATTCATGAAGACCAGGCGGGATTCTTACCCGGTAGGCATCTAAAGGACAATATCAGGGCTATGGTCAATATTATAGAAGTATATGAGAAGAACCCCCAGATAGAGGTGAGACTTCTCTTTGTCAACGCCGAGAAGGCATTCGACAACACCAATTGGAACTTTTTAAAGCAAATGATCATAGAGAAAGACATGGGTTATAATTTTAAAAATGCAATTCAGGCTATTCGAACCAGGCGGCGGACCTTTTAATAAATGGAGAATCTGCGGGAGAGATTGTCATACAAAAAGGCACCAGACAAGGCTGCCCATTATCACCTCTTTTGTTTATTATGATTTTGGAGCCACTTCTGGAAGCAATTAGGACAGATGGAGAATTGAGAGGCCTTCGTGTCAGAAAAGAAGAATTCAAAGTCAAGGCGTTCGCCGATGATATTGCTTGTATTATTGAAGATCCGTTAGAAACCATAACTAAATGGTCAAAGAAGATTATAGAATTTGGCACGGTGGCGGGATTTAAAATTAACAAGGAGAAGACCAAAATCCTGACCAAAAATATAAATAATGGAAGAAGAGAACAACTGCAAGAAATCTCTAATTACGAGATTGTTAAAAAAGTAAAATATTTGGGAATCTCCCTGACAGCAAGCAATAACCAGTTAAGAAAAATTATGAAAAAACCTGGGAGAGTATTAAAAAGAAATTCGAGAACTGGAAGAGCCTAAATCTAAGCCTGACAGGTAGAATCTCAGCCATTAAGATGAGTGTGCTCCCCTGGATGATGTTTCTTTTTCAGAACATCCCGGTAATTAGAACGTCGCACTGCTTTAGGTCCTGGAAAACGGATATATTAAAATTTATTTGGGGCGGCAAAAAGGCCAGGATTAAGTATAAACTATTGTGCGATAAGAAAGAAAGAGGGGGCCTGGCACTCCCCAACTTGCAGCTGTATTACGAAGCAGCTGCACTCAGTTGGGTAAAAGATTGGGCAACCTTGGGGAAAAAAAGAATTCTCGCAGTGGAAGGCTTTGACGTGCGTCGAGGGTGGCACGCCTACCTCTGGCACGACAAGGCCACAATTGAAAAGAATTTTACAGACCACTACCTTAGAGCAGCCCTCAACAAAATCTGGAAGAAGTATAAACTTCGCTTCTACTTAAAGACTCCAATGTGGATTTCGCCGCTGGAAGCCAAGCATAAGAAGAAGGAGATACCAGTGCGAAAGTGGCTAACATACAAACAGGTTATTTATAAATCCCATAAGGGATGGCAATTAAAATCGTTGGAAACCCTACGCGAGCAAGAGACAGAGCTTACTTGGTTTCAATATGCTCAGGTGAAAGAGCAATTCAAGCAAGATGTGCAGAAGGACTTCAACGTTCAAGAGACAGCATGGGACAGAGTGATGAAAGCTGAGAGGAAGGAGATATCACTTCTGTACAACAAGTTACTGGAGTGGGAAACGGAGGAAGAATCCATCAAAGAGACCATGGTGAGGTGGGCCCAAGAGTTGGGACATTCTATTCTTCTTAAAGAACGGGAAGAGATATGGAAAGGAAAACTGAAGTACTCGGGGCTCACCAACATCACCGAAAATTGGTACAAGATGTTCTTCCACTGGTACCACACCCCAGTAAGCCTGGCAAAATGTTATAAAAACTTAAAAGACAACTGCTGGAAGTGTGGGAAGAGGAGAGGCACATTCCTCCACTGCTGGTGGGCTTGCAAGAAGATCAAGTCGTTTTGGAGGGGAGTTCACTCCCACGTAGTTAAAATTCTCGGTTTGAACATGGATTTAAAACCAGACTATTATTTATTGAATATAAGGGATTTTGAAATAGACAACAACGACGATAAAATTCTGTTTTACCTGGCAGCAGCCGCCCGAATCAAGATAGCTAAGAATTGGAAAAGTGGTACTCCACCGAAGATCGAGGACTGGCTACTTAAAGTGAGAGAGATAATCGACCTGGACATTCTAAAAAACAGAGTGACAGACCATAACCCAGAAAGTAGGATCAATTGGAAGCAAGTAAAACTATATCTAAATGAAGTGAACCCCAAAGAGAAAACTAACAGAAAGAGAGAAAGATCTCCGGAAGAAGAGGAGGTGTAGGGAACATATACTCGGAGTAGAAGATTAACCCAAGTCACTGTTTACCCTGCAGACTGGACTGGAAGCCACTATGACATTTTTCACCTACCTCTGTTTTCACTCTATTCACTCCCCATCCCCTATCTATCTCTTCCCTTAACCCTTCCCAACCCCTACCTACTCCCCTCCCTCCCCCCAACCCCATTTGTTTCCTCCCCTAGCCCCCTCCTCTCTGCCTTTTCGATCTATTGCTTTTTCTTTTACTATATGTACCTGAAAAAAACCCTTAATAAAGAACAATTTAAAAAAACACACACACACAACATATTCTGTTATTAATTTCTTAAATGTTGTATTCTATTGTTCTACTTTCACTTGACTTAGCCGATGGTTTGTTGACCGAAATAAAGGCTACTGACTGACTGACAACATATTCCCAGGGGCGGTCTAAGGTAATTTTAAATGGTAAGCAAACATTATTTTAGCACCCCCCCAAAAAAAACATTATCCCCCGGGCAGGCAGGTGCACGCTCTCCCTCTCTCCTCCCGTGACCCGTTTTGAGTGACAAGCGCGAGCCGGTTGTGGCTCCGCCCCCACCTTTTGAGGTCGCCACCAGCCAAGCGGGCGGAGGGAGGCTGAAGCTTTTCTTACTGCTGGGTTGACCGAAGTGGGCGGAGCCTAAGCCGCCACTACCTATCCATTCAGTCACCTAAAATGGCTGGAGAGAGAAGAGAGAGTGTGCGCGAGAGCGAGCAGGTCCCCTGGCAGAGCAAGGCAGCGCACACGCGCTTGCTTCATGGCATGAGGGACAAGAAGGGTTCGCGCACTGCCTGAGGCGCCCTTCCTCGCCTCGCCCTCCAGATGGCGCCCCACGCAGCAGCGTCCTTTGCCTACCGGTAGGACCGCCACTGCATATTCTACACCAGGGCTGTCCAACTGGCGGCCCCCGGGGCGTATACGGCCCCCCAGCCCCTTCCCCACGGCCCCCTATTCTCCTGCAAGATATCTGCCTTTTAAGATTTTTTTTAAAAAAAATTAAAATATTTTTTGGAATATTTTTCGGAATATTTTATTAATTTTTTTCTAGGCGGGGGGGGGTGAGGGGTGGGGCAGGGAGGAGGAGCAGGCTTTCTTCCTCCTCCTCCTACTTCCCTCCCTCCCCCCTCTCCCTCCCTCTTTCTCTCTTTCCCCGTTTCATTCCTTCCCCCTTCCACCACCTGAAGGAAAGAGGGAAGGAGAGAGAGAGTGCACGCAGTGAGGGGCGTGGCCAGAGCGAAAAGGGCGGGGCCGAGTTCGAGCACGGGGGTGCTCACCCATTCCCTTTCCGGCTTCCTCCTCTCCTGAGGCTTCGTGCCAAGTTTGGTCCTGATCCATCATTATTTGAGTCCACAGTGCTCTCTGGATGGAGGAGAACTACAACTCCCAAACTCAAGGTTCAGTACTTTCTGTTGCTCTCATGAGAGTTTAGGTTTGATTCAACATGGCTGAGGAATGCTTTGATTGTGTTTTCCCCTTATGGCAGAAGGAGATTGGACTGGATGGCCCTTGGAGGTCTCCTATTCTAGGAACCCATTGTAATTATTATTATTATTATTATTATTATTATTATTATCATCAGAGGCTGAATGGCCATCTGTGAGGAATGCTTTGATTGTGTTTTCCCCTTATGGCAGAAGGAGATTGGACTGGATGGCCCTTGGAGGTCTCTATTCTAGGAACCCATTGTAATTATTATTATTATTATCATCATCAGAGGCTGAATGGTCATCTGTGAGCAGGGCCGTAGCCAGGATTTTGATTCGGGGTGAGTTTGGTTCGGGGGCTGAGACTGGATGGAAGAGGGTCTACCCTAGCAAACCTTTTGTATTGTTATCCCAATAACCTCATTAATGTGGGATATAATGAGCATGGTGATCAGATCATGATATGAATAAACATAACAGTTTAAATAATGTACCAGTAAGGCCTTTTCACGGACCACCCTGAGAATTTCGGGGGCTGAAAGCCCCTTAGCCCCCTGGCTACATGCCTGTCTGTGAGGAATGCTTTGATTGTGTTTTCCCCTAATGGCAGAAGGAGGTAGGACTGGCTGGCCCTTGGAGGTCTCCTATTCTAGGAACCCATTATAATTATTATTATCATCATCAGAGGCTGAATGGTCATCTGTGAGGAATGCTTTGATTGTATTTTCCCCTTATGGCAGAAGGAGATTGGACTGGATGGCCCTGGATGGCCCTTGGAGGTCTCCTACTCCAGGAACCTGTTGTTGTTGTTGTTGTTGTTGTTATTATTATTATTATTATTATTATTAGCGGAGGCAGAATGAATATTATGCCTTATCATTCAGGGTTATAGGCCTGTGTGGAAGGGCCCTGGCTTCTTATTTGACTTCCTTTCCACACATCTGAATAAAATCCATGTTATTTGCTTTAAACCAGATTATATGAGTGTGGACTCCGATAATCCAGTTCAAAGCAGGTATTCTGGGTTATATGGCTGTGTGGAAGGGCCCTGAATCCACACCTCAATATAATCCAGTTCAAAGCAGGTTTTGTGGGGTTTCCTGCCTGGATATTCTGAGTTATATGGCTGTGTGAAGGGCCCTGAGTCCACACTGCAATATAATCCAGTTCAAAGCAGGGACTGGGACTTGAGACTGGGATTTTGGTGTTCATCTCTATCTCCAAGTCAAAGCCCCGGTGTCCTCCACAGACACCTCCAAGGCGGGGAGAGGGCGGAGCCGGGGAGGGGGCGGGGCAGGGGTGGAGCCAGGGAGGGGGTGGAGCCTGGGTGGAGCCGGGGAGGGCGGAGCTGGGGTGGAGCCGGGAGGGGCGGAGCCGGGGGCGGAGGCAGACCCTTTGGCCCCCCAGGTCATCAGTAACTGGAATTCCGGCCACAGGTCCGGTAGAAGTTGGACAGCCCTGTTCTACACTTTATGTATCTTCCAATGAATTGTACTGCTTTTGCTTATGTCTTGTCCTTCATTTTTACCCTCACAATCCTGTGAAATAGGTTAGGTTGGCAGGTAATTTGAGGATGATTAGAGGTTCAAGCCTACGCCCCTCCATTTTTAATCAAAATCATGCTGGTTTTGGCTTATAAGATCATACCTCAGATGAGGCTTATGAGGAAAGCTCATTGTAGTGCCCTGTGGCATTACAGTTTCGCTGCACAACACAAACCATGCAAATCACTTTGTTTTTTCCAATTCAGTTTTCAAACATGCATTTTGAAGTAGACTTCTGAGAATATTTAAAAGCTGTCACCACTCAGCACAATGAGCCTCACCTGAACTGAACTTGTCATAGTGCTCAGAGCAAATACCGTTGCACAGTCTTTGATAGTGGATTGGCTATCAAAGGCACCTTGGGTATCCATTAGTAGTACAGCAACCTGGATAAGTGTGAGAGTTGTCAAAATGAAAAGAGAACAGAATGAGTAAATAGGTATTATTTTTACCTCAAGGCTGAGTTTTTTCAGCATTATTATAACAGTGTTTTCTATTAAGCAGCATTGATTGGTACAACACATATGTTCATGTTGCCATGCAGATTTACATCTATGGGCAACTTATAGGAAATTTAACAATCAACCTAGTAACCCAACCACATTAATGAAATGCTAATTAACATCCACTTCTCCCTTGTTTTCCCCCACTTTTTGCAGGAAATCCAGATAAACATCTAAAATTTAAAGTTTTTTCCTTCCTGAAGCTGCCTGCCCATGCCCTAAATTCTAATTACACTCTATATATGGCAAAAGTGTGAATGCAGAGCTATTGCAATGCAGTCCCTGCATAAATAGGAAGCTGAAACGTTAGGTGAACATTGCCACCGCACATATTTCTCATTCTGTACCAATCATAATAATACACTTTATTTATATTCCGTTCTTCTCACCTCAAAGGAGACTCAGAACGGATTACAGGTACACGTACTTAGCAGACAATCCCTGCCGTTTTCCACATACACATATAGGCGAACAGAGGCAAACTCTGGCCACCAGGGGGAGCTGAGGCACTCCTAATCTCTCAGCATTCACAGGGTCCCTTGTTCTTTCCACATTCCTCAGCGTTCCTGGAGTTCTTTAACGGCCTCATAATTCAGTCAAAATTTGCCTCCCCACTTAATGTGGTACATTTATCTCATACTTGACAGATGCAACTGTCTTTCAGGCTGCAAAGGTCGACAGCAGGCTACACTTAAAGGTCGAGCACCCACCTCGACCCAGGCAGGCCTCAAACTCATGACCTATTGGTCAGAGAGATCTTTATGCAGCTGACACTTAGCCAGCTCTGCCACATTCCCGGTGCCATCTAATTAGTTGCCAATTTACAGAAAATACAGAAATACAAAGAAATGAGACTATGATAGACATTTCAAGGCAGTTGAATTTTCAAGATATGTCTAAGGTCTTCTTCCAGTTTTAAAGTTACTGCAAAAAGACAATAACTGCCTTCACATACTAGTACTATTTTCTAAGCCATTTACTGCAGCAGCAGGAGGAGGAGGAGGTGGTGAGAGAGCAAAGTACTTATTAGTGACGTAAAAGAGGGAATATCATACACTGGGATTTAAAGGATTATCAAAAGGGAATGCAAGCAACATATACCTTTTGATAATAAAAAACAATCTATTTCGAAATTCATCAGCATAGCACTGAGCCCTCTATGGGTTACAATGAAGAACGAAGGTGTGCAAAAGTTACAAAATAACCTAATATATTCCAAAGGTCAAAGAGTGAATGTTGTGTTAGCTACTGAATGGCTTACCTTTGTCCCATCAGGCTTGGGAATTATGAACACCTCACTCCAAACCTGAATGCCCGTTGTTTCTCTCTCACAGCCTCCCCTCCATGTAAACCCAGTCAATGGCTCCTGGCTTCCACCTATCCAAGCTGAAGATTCCTAAAATGGGAGTCACATATTTAGCCAGGAAACTAAATGGAATTACACTCAATTATTGACTAATATGAAAAACACTTTAACCCTAAAATTGAAACATCAATTTTAAAGAACTTTCAGTGTTAGTTAAAAGTAATTACACAGGTCTCCTTGTTTTTGTTCTGCCTATTTACAAGGACCAGTCATGTGTGGTTACAAAAGGCAATTTAGGAATAGCCTCATTTGACTTTATAGGAAATAAAAAAACCTTATAAACATGAAAGTACAGAATTTAAGTAAATAATCAGCATTATTTTATCTAGTATAAGTATTCTGAACCATTCTTTACAAAGTCATTAAAAATGTTGGGGCTTTTTAAGGTTATTCATGGAAGTTAGATCTCTCATTAGGAAATAAGTAGATACAGAACGTTTTAGTGCATATCTCTGATGAAATTACCATCTATGCCAGTGTTTCCCAACCTGTGGTCCGTGGACTACCAGTGGTCCGAAAGAATGAAAATATGGTCCAATGCCTCATCATTACTACACCATTGCCTTGAAAATACATGGCAACAAGAGCAACTGGTCTTGCGAAACCCTCTTATAATGCCGAGGCAACAGGGAGGGAGGGAGGGAAGGGCTGACTACCCACAAAAGATTAGTACTACCACATCAGCTCTAGATTATTAAATATGGTTTTCTGTGGGCGAGCAGATGGTGACTACTGGATGGAATATGTTCTGTATCTAGAGCTGATGTGGTATATCCAATGCAATTTTCTGAATCAGCATCCCAAATAACCAAGCCAGATCTCAAGTTGACCAAAAACTGATTCATAACTCTTTTGGTACTGATATTGGCGAGTAGTCCCTGGTCAAAGTGGTCCCTAGTCAAAAAAAAAAAAAAAAAAGGTTGGGAACCACTGATCTATATAGTTAGGCCATGTTCCAAATGAAAAACACTGCCTTTTCTATGAAGGCTATTATTTCCCTCAACATATCTCAACATTTGTTAAGGCAACTCAATAAAATATTGGAAGGAATGGGCAATATACAAACATCTTCCATTGCTTTTAGCTACCACCATATCCTGCCTTTCCATGTATTTTTCTACACAACTGTGAAGGCAGAAATATAGTTTATATTATAATATTTTAAGAACAATTACTGCACCCACAGTACAAGAGAATGACAAAAATTACCACCCTTTCACAAGCATAAGGATTCCAATGGAAAATGTGCCCCAACTATGCAATTCCAAGACAATTATAGCTTGACTTGAAGACTCAATCCCTGAACACATTTGAGAGCATGTAGAGGACAAATGAATGTTTATTTTCTCTCCAGTGACAGAGAAAGTCATAAAATTAAGTAAGATACTGTTCCTATGAAATTTCATGGAATAATCTAGAATTATCTAAGATGCATATGGAGGCACCCATTTCTAACCTACATCCAACGTTTGCCTTTGGCTTAGGTAGGATCACTACATTCCAGTTAGTTCCATAAGATCTGTCAGAAATATAAAAAATTAACTATGTATTTTTAATTACAAAAATGTTAGTCAAGCACTAAAAGGGTTAAATAGATACGATGATTAAGCAAAAGCTGCAGTTCAATATAAGTAGGTGTGCCTTAGTACACCTCAGTGTTGCCCACAGTATGAGAAGCCTCAGTATGAGAAAGCTCCAGTGTTACTTTGCGTCAGTATGGGAACACCTCAGTGTAAGTTGCCTTCAGTATGAATTGGCTTCAGTCTGAGAGAGGCCTCAGTGTGAGGTAAACCTCAGTGTTAGTAGGCCTCAGTGTATGAGAGGCCTGGTGTGAGAAGGCTTCGGTGAGAGAAGCTCAGGTTGAAGGCATCATGTGTAAAAAGCTACTGTGTGAAGTTTCTGTGTAAGTTCGGTGTGAGAAGACGCTCACTGAGAGTGAAGCTGTTTATCTGCATGAGAAAGAAGCCCAGCATGGAAGCAAAGAAGTATAAAGAACTTTCTTTGTGTTATGGAAACCTTGTTCTTGTAAATAGTGCAACCGTATTATTTTGCTAAAAAGAAAAGCCTTCTAAGGAAGATATAACATTGGTCTCTGTGTTTTTTGCCCTTTTTATCAATTTTGGCTACTGGTGCTGGGTCACGCTGCTGCTAATAAGTTACTGTGCTGTACATTTATGAGGAGTGTTTGTTAATAAGCCCACTAACCCAACACTATCAATGTACAACTCAGAACTTCTGATGGAAACCAGGAACCACTCTTGAGATAAACCGCCACTTCCATCTACTGCAGCCCTCATTTCATGTTCTATATAATAGATCCTATTCAATGCTAAACAGTAATAGGGAAGATTTGATGGACATAAACAAAAAAAAACCAGTTTGCACAAGTGGACATGCTTTTTACTAGCTCAGCACTACTACAGGCTACTACTTCTTTCTGCAGAAAAAAATATCTTGTATTTCCTGAATTTGGTCATGAAGCATAATAGCAAAGATTAGCCAATTATCTCATTTTGAAAAAAGTCAAGATCTTTCATTCATTATTTCTTTAAAATTTTGGAAGATGTAAATCCTAAACGGGAAACCCTTATGTGAGCTTTTGGTAAGACTGTGCTCTATGTGACTCACCTTATTGTACATATACCTAAGCATGAAGTCCAAAAGAAAAGATTTGCCTTTGCGGAATGCACCAGCTACAGAAACTACTACTATATTGAGATCTCTAATGTGCTCCTGCAATAAGATTCGCTCCAGTGCTTCTTCATCCAGGTCAAATTTATGATCATCTTCATGAGCAAGAACAATCTGTATGGGGCACGGCTTCTCTGGAATCACCTCTTCTTCAGAATCAAAAACAGCATTCTCTTCGGCATCCACATAGGTTTCCCCTAGAAAACAAATTTCAAACATTAGATATACTGTATATCCAAATTCTCTGGAGAGTGTTCTGTTTACTTTTTACATGATTTAGTGAAATGTAACATAGGGTTCTTACTGCAAATGAAAAATATGAGAGGGTATCTTAAAAGTCACATAAACAAATTAGGCTCTTCATTTCAGTGAGATTCTCTTCTTCCTCGTCTCCTTACAAGTCTACAGAGTTTCTTAAGACGAGAAAGCATTCATGTCTTTCTCAGCAAGTGAACCCATGGGCATGCTAGTTCTACAGAAAGACTGAGTAAATGACACAGAATGCCTACTGGCTTGGTTATCAATATTTGTATGGTAACAAACTACATAAGTAGAGGGCTGCTAGAGATTCAAGCTACACTATTAGCTGACACCCCATATATATATACACATACACTGTGTGTGTGTGTGTGTGTGTGTGTGTGTGTGTGTGTGTGTGTATATGGTGATGATACTGGATTCCTTTTCCTTTTCACCATTTATGTATGCAGTTTTTTAAAACCAAATTTAGGAGCAGAAGCTTATCTTTCAAGTTTTTCTTCCATCTTTAATACCCAGCTACATATTTTCCAGAAAAGACACACATTCCTACTAGGCACAAATGGCCAGGTGTTAACTCCACTGGCTGCCAGTCTGCTACCGGGCACAATTCAAAGTGCTGGCTTTGGTCTATAAAGCCCTAAACAGTTCTGCCCCAACTTACCTGTCCGAATATATCTCCCCTTATGAACCATCTAGGACGTTAAGATCGTCTGGGGAGGCCCTGTTCTCGACTCCGTCTCGTTTGGCGGGGACAAGAGACAGGGCCTTCTCAGCGGTGGCCCCTCGGTTATGGAACACCTTTCCCAATGACATTAGATCTGCCCCCTCTCTTTTGGCCTTCCGGAAAAAAGTTAAAATTTGACTATTCGACCAGGCGTTCGAAAAGGCAGTGTAACTGACATAGGATTTTGAACAATGGACTATGAGATCGGACTATGATTTTATCTTGGAGACATACTGATGTTTTTTATGGTTATGATTTTAATCAATGTGTTATTGTTTTTAATTTGCTCTAAATGCAATTTTTTATGATATTGTTGTAAACCGCCCCAAGTTGCCTTCGGGCTGAGAGGGAGCGGTATACAAATGTGCTAAATAAATAAATAAATAAATAAATAAATAACTGGTTGCATTTTACTATTCCGAGTCCTCCTGCACCTGAGAATATATTACACACTCCTATTCAGTTACATACAATTGATCTTTATTCCAAAGTAGTGCTACGGTTACCTGTATTATTGTAACAGTGTTTCCAGATTGTTACCTGCTCAGTAAATCCAAATACATGCAACCATCTACTTTGTATATTGGCTGGGGGGAGGGAGGTGTCCTGTTGCATGTAGTATTTTCTTTTAGAATGATATGTTGAGAGAGTGGGCTTATTAACAAAAGATCCTCTTCATAAATGTACAGCAGGGTAACTTATTAGCAGCAGAGTAACCCGGTATCAGTAGCCCAAAGTGATGAAAAGAACAAAAATACACAGACCAATGTTATCTCTTCCATAGAAGGCTTTTCCTTATAGCGAAATTATATGGTTGCACTATTTACAAGCACAAGGTTTTCATGACACAAATGAAGGTAGAGCTTCACACACAACAGCCTTCTTATACGGAGGCTTCTCTCTCAGACTGAGGCCTTTCTCCCACTGAGGCAAACTAACACAGAGGCCTACTAAGCTACAGGCACACCTGCTTATATAAAACTGCAGCTTTTGTTGAGTCACTGCATCCCATTTTACCCTTAAAGTAACATTTTTGTAATTAAAAATACCTAGTTAATATTAATATTTTTACATGATACAATGTTTAAGGCAAGGTATTAACATATTTACTGTCCTAGCATCATCTCTAAAAACTACCTAAGAGAAAGACTTTTACAAAAATTACGTATGTACATTATCAGATCATTACATTTCCTGGCCCTTGTTTCACTTTCTCCAACCTTTTAAAAAAAATGGAAATGAGTATATTATGCCTACTTGACATTCTGGAAACTATTGGAGACAAAATTATGTTCTCTGTTTTATTAATATTGGTGTTCTTTTTGTAATCACTTTCTGACTACTCCGTATAAGTTATCAAACATGTTGAATTAGATACCAAAGTTACATATAACAAATGTCATTTTCGAAAATAATACTGTAACATTCAATCTATAAAAGCTGCTAATATTGCCATTTTCCCATTTGCTTCAAATTATATAGTATTCTTACTTCTCCAAACATGCTATTTGTCTGGAGATCAGTTTAAGCAATAGTCACAGATTGAGTTTCCCTTATCCGAAACGTTTGGGATCAGAAGTGTTTTGGATTTTGGATTCTTGGAGCATTTTGAAAGACCAGCAGTTGCATGCAAATCTCTTCTTCTCTTGGCTTTTCTTCGCAAATGAAGATTCAGGAAGGACTCATCCCACGCTTTCTACAAGCACGCTGATGATTCGGAGGTCGGATGTGTCCTTCGAGCCTGAGCAATGGATTTTTATGGTGGAGCGCAGCATGCACAGAACTGGCCTCACCCTTTAAACCAAATGTTCGTCTGCCGGGGCCTAGCAAGCTTGGACGGTGGCAGCGAGGTCCTCAGGTCGTAGGTTTGGTTCGAGTTTCCTTCTCTTAGATGGTTGACCTTACAGGGTTAAACAGTACCATCTGCCCAGGTTTGAAATTAGAGTTTTCCTTCTCCTAGGATGGTTGCCAAAAGGCTAGAGAGCCCATCCTGCCCATTGACGCTCTTTGTCAGACCCTTCGGTTGTGACCTGTCTGGCATGGGAGGACCTACCGGTGGCTATTATGCCACCACCAGCATAGCTCACAACCTCATTAGGGTACGCAAGCCTCTCCCCCATGACAAGGGGGCGCCAACGGAGAGGCATGCAAGTACATAATGAGAAATATTGGAGATGGGTCCCAAGTCTAAATGCAAAATTCATTTTTGTTTCACATACCCCTCAGACACATAACTGAATGTAATTTTACAGCAGTTTGTACATAAAACAACATGCACACTGAACCATCAGAAAACTAATGTGTTGCAATCTCAGCCACCATATTTTGGAACCTTTCAGAATTCCAGATAAAGGATGCTCCATCTTTTCCTTTAGCCCTGTTGGAGATTTTTGTCAATCTACCAAATCACTTCCGTAACAAAATTAATGAGAAACAACGGTCAACGTCATTCATATTTCATCAACACTGTTGCACTGTTGAACTTTAATTCAGAAACAACTTTAATTTTAGAGGAATCAACCTTGCAGGCAGGGTACATGTTAACATTTGTGCCATCAGGTGAAAAGTGAAGGTATTACTTGAACTTCAATTTTGAAAACACGAACTTCAATCACAATTTTCTACTAAGGAACAACACAGAAAGGCTTTTGTTATGAAAATGGCTGCTATGACTCTTAGGAGGACCACAATGAGATAATGTTGCATGTGGCACCACTCCAATCATTTGTGCCTCTGCCAAATGTTTACTCAGTCCTTCACCCCACAAAGGAAGTTATTCAGAATACATGATATTGAACTGGAGATTGTTTTGTGTGTACAAGAAAGCTCTCTGAAGTGTAAGGAAAGCACTTGACCCTTTCTGCTATATTAGCAGATGTTCGCTGTTTGTTTAATGGCGAACTCAGGAAGTTACTTTGAACTTAATGAAGCAATCTTTTTTCAACATCGTAAGTAACAGCTAGTATTTGATTGCTTTTGGGATCAGTCAGGGATTTAGTTGTGCAACCTGCATGCTATTTACGAACAAATGTAAGTCTGTGGGAACATCAGTCTGCATGCACATGCAACCAATTTTCTTCCATCTTTCCCTGAAAATTTTGGAGAACTATTTATGAAATATTTTGGAACGAGGGCAATATTGTTGAGGACAGCTTAATTATTGCAGTATGTAGTAAAAATGTTAATTACAATGTAACATGAACTTACTTATCAGAGAGTAACAATACCTACAGAAAAGTGTGTGTCTGTGCCTTCAAACTGCTTGTAAGCTAATGGCAACCCTATTAATCTTATAAGGTTTTTCCTAAATATACAACTGTCCAAAGCACGTCATGATTTTCTACTATTCTAGCAGCCTCCAATAAATCTGCTCCAGAAGGTTCACTTACTATTTCACTGATAACAGCATTTTGGGTCTATGGGAGAAATTATTTTTATACCACCACCCATAGAGAAGTATAACTTGAATACTTGGAACTACAGCAGAGGCAACATCTGATACAAAATGTAAATGTACGTCTCTTTTGAATTTAAAGATACCAGATTTATCCGCAACAGGGCTAAGAGTTGGAACCAAATTTAGTCATGATTAATTTAATTAGGTATGCTCCAACTCAATGGCAAGATATGGTGTTTTGATGTGTTTGTCAAAGGCTTTCATGGCCGGAATCACTGGGTTGCTGTGGGTTTTCCAGGCTGTATAGGCATGTTCCAGAAACATTCTCTCCTGACGTTTCGTCCACATCTATGGCAGGCATCCTCAGAGGGGTCCTCAACCTCTGAAGATGCCTGCGATAGATGTGGGCAAAACATCAGGGGAGAATGCTTCTGGAACATGCCCATACAGCCCGGAAAAGTCATAGCAACCCAAATAGTGTTTTGATCTGTAATTTTCATAAATCTAGCAAATAGTACAATTATAATTGCTTAGAAATTATGCATTTTGTTCCTGAAACAAAAAAAGGTTAGGTGTGACAAGTATCTCAGTTTTTCCAAAAAGCTCATTTACCCAGCCATCCAAATACTTAGGTTTTCGTCCATGGCACTAAAAACCACCTGCATTTCTCTTCTATTTGTTGAAGCTAATTGCGGTAGGATGCCATGTTACTGAAACACAGAGACAGATGTTTCTTCACAAATTATAGGCTTTTTTCTGCTGCTTCACAGAAAAGAACAGGTTGTCTGCTTAGGGACACTGGTCTGCCAGAAAAAACTACTCATTTTTGTGGGGAAAGAGAAAAGTATTGACAAGGCAGGGAAGCAACAGCGCACAAGGAAAACCATCTTCCTGTCCAAATAGCTTGGGTGGCCATGACAACAGTTCCCTTAGTTTCAAAATGCTCTCTTAATGTGGGGTCTGTATATGATAAAACATTAACTGTGTAGTGTGCTTTTTGTTGATTTTATAAGATATTTTAATGAATTTCAAATGGTGTTAATCCCATAGATCATTTAATTTTTAAATAGCATTTATAATTATATTTAACTGATATTTCTGTAGTTTTTAATCTGTACTATATTTCACAAGTTGTGAGCCACCTTGAATCCTATCATTACAAAAGGATGAGTAAAGTAGTTTTTTTCTTACTGACTGTTAGAACAGTGACTAGGGTCTGGTAATCCACAGAGCTCAAGAAGGTTTCAGATCAACACATTCTGCAATGCAATTTTTGTGCAGAAGAAATGGACCATATGGTAGCCAATCTCTCTCTCTCTTTAAAAAAGAAAACAAGGTACTTTGGAATAAAGATAGCCTGTCATACCCACAGAAATGTTGTTGTGGGATCTGCTGCAGTTCTGGAAAAAAAAGCAGATGATCATGTCCTATTTTATTAAATAATGGTGACATGAACAGGTTTCAGTGAGTTCATGTTCATATCACTCCTATTTATTAATATAGACACAACAATCTGCAGCAGCTAGAAATTGCAGATCTGAATCCAGAGAGCCTACTTTAATTAATTCTCAACCTGATATTATTATTATTTATAGTTTTTGTACCCCATCGAATCTCACCACCGAAGGCCGCTACACCACAATACAGAAAAATAATCCATACAACAATATAATCAACATCACATATAAATATTAAACCATTACATAATCATTAAAATCAGTATATACATCAGTAGTTATTTAAATAAGTAATTTTATTTTGTTTGAATAGATGTTATTTATTATTTTATAGAAAATATGGTGTAATGTAATAATATATGATATAATGTATTGTTGCATTACATTATAATTTAAAATAATTGTTTACAATAATTCTATAGAATTATTTATTTGAATAAGTAATTTTATTTTGTTTGAATAAATGTTATTTATTATTTTATAGATAATATAATATACTATATGATATAATATGTTACATTGCATTATAATTTGATATAATATAGTATATTATACTGTCAATGTATTGTATTACGTTATAGTATAATAATTGTAATGTAATAATAATAATAGTATGATTATGGTATGGTGTGTTGTATATGCATTTGGTATTGGTGTTGTTGTATTGTAACACAGTATAATACTGCCAATGATAATGTGATATAATAATTATATCGTGATATTATAATTTGTATATTTGTATTACATGCAATATTGCTAACAATATTGCGATATGTTGTAGTGCAATATGATGTGTAGTGCTGATGTTGTGCTATGACAGTAATGTTAATTGTTGTTTTTTCAGTTTATTGTAAGCCGCTCCGGCAATATTGTTATATGTACATTGTAAGCCACTCTGGCAGTATTGTTGTTTGCTGTAAGCCGCTCTGAGTCCCCTTCTGGGTTGAGAAGGGTGGCATATAAAAATAGTAAATAAATAAATAAATAGTTAAAACCATAAACAAACACAGTGTAATCTACCGTTATGCCAATCCAGTCAATGTCCAAAAGTGCAAGTTACGTCTGCTACCCAAAGGCCTGGTCCCAGAACCACGACTTTCGCTTTTTTCCAAAGGCCAGGAGAGATGGAGTCGATCTAATCTCATTTGGGAGTGCGTTCCATAGGGGCCACTGCCGAGAAGGCCCTATCTCTCGTCCCCACCAACTGCATTTGCGATGCTGGCAGGAGCGAGAGCAGTGCCTCCCCAGATGTTCTAAGGCTGTGAGATGGGACGTAGAGGCAGATGCGTTCGGACAAGTCAGCTGAGCCAGAACCGTATAGATACCAGTACTCTTTTGCAGACAAAGTTGAAGACCTTGTAAATCTGTAACTCTCAAGCTAAGATAGCATTGAGACATGGTGTCATAGAATCATAGAGCTGGAAGAGACCACATGGGCCATCTCCATGAAGAAAAAGCACAATCAAAGTACCCCTGACAGGTGGTCTTTCAGCCTCGGTTTAAAACCCAAACTACAGTGTAAATGTACCCTATGTATCCAAGTTGCTAACCTGAGGTGCAAAAATGTTGTCTAGAAGCTCACAGAGCCCTTAGTTCAATAGAAGGTGAAATAAAAGTATGATTATGGATTAGCTATTTGCATCTTCCATTCCACCTTCCCCCAGAAGTCTCACTAGAACCCTCTAAACATGGAGCCAATTCAAACTTCTACGCATCACCGATTTCATATTGCAGAAGTGCAAATTCTGCCAAGTAGCTCATGTTAAGGCCAAAAATAATTAAATGTTTTGACTACTTCAGCTATAAATAGGTATAGCAATGAAGCTCCATTGCTGCACAGCAGAAGAAAAGAGGGGAAATATTCTCAACTAGTTTAACCAACAAGTTTCTTGTGCCCTTGGGGTGATTTCATTTGGATGATTAAATTAGCCAGATCTTATATTGGTAGCTAGTCCAAAATACCTGCTACTGCTCTATTTTCGCAAGATCTGCAGATAAAGATAAAACAAAAAAGAAGCAGAATTGAAAGATCTATAAAACTTTAAATTAAAAAAAATAAGACTTGATTTTTTTCCTTTTCAGATTTCCCTTTCTTATCTATTACACTGAGGCAATGAAACCCCTTTCAGTAAGGCCAAAATTGGAAATATAAACAAGCAACTGGATCATTTTTTTTTTTCAAATTTGGGAGGGGGGGGGGGGTTCTTTTGCAAGAAGGCAAAAATGTTTTGGATTGAGGTCTAAATACCCATGCATCCAGAGGTATTTTTACTAGACGTAACAGACTGATAACTAAACAGCGCCACCTCCTCACTCGGCTGTAATTTAACCATTCTTTCCTTGCAACTTCTGAGAATGCAAGACGACCGGAGAGGCACTGGAACCACAAGAGAGTAGAATACCAACTTAGAACAAACTTTAATTTGTAAAACTGCTTTGTTTCCAAGAATGTGGAAGCATATACATAAGAATTTTATCATGCCTGTTGTTGTGGATCTGCTTCCTGACAGAAATGCTTCTGCTCAAAGTTGAGCTTTGGCCTTCCTATTGGCTGTTTTGTGGGAGTTAAAGCCCAAAACACCTGGAGGGCCGAAGTTTGCCCATGCCTGGTCTAGATAGAAGAGCACTAACTCCACACATTTCTAAAATACACATACTGCATAAATTTCTAAAGGCAACACAGGGACATTTTTGCCAATGTTGCAAATGTACAATGCGCACAAAATATACAGATTCCTATGCCTGTGTTGGATGGGGTTACACTCCCCCTGAAAACACAGGTTCGCAGCTTGAGAGCGATCCTGGACTCATCGCTGAGCCTGGAACCCCAGGTCTCGGCGGTGGCCAGGGGAGCTTTTGCACAGTTAAGACTCGTGTGCCAGCTGCGCTACCTTGGGAAGTCTGATCTGGCTACGGTCGTCCACGGTCTGGTCACATCCCGAATAGATTATTGCAACGCACTCTATGTGGGGCTGCCTTTGAAGACAGTTCAGAAATTGCAACTAGTCCAACGGGCGGCAGCCAGATTACTAACCGGGGCTACATACAGGGAGCATACCACCCCCCTGTTGTGTCAGCTCCACTGGCTGCCTGTCCACTTCCAAGCCCAATTCAAAGTGCTGGTTTTGACCTTTAAAGCTCTATACGGTTCTGGCCCAGCTTACTTGTCCGAACACATCAGCCTCTACGTCCCACCTCATAATTTAAGATCGTCCGGGGAGGCCCTGCTCTCGTCCACGGCAACCTCTCAAACGTGGTTGGTGGGGACGAGATATAGGGCCTTCTCGGTGGTGGCTCCCCGTCTGTGAAACGCACTTCCAAGCGACATATGATCAACCCCATCCCTCCGGGCATTCAGGACAAAAGTGAAATCTTGGCTGTGGGACCAGGCGTTTGCACATTAGCACAATGCAGCACTTTGGACTGGATTTGTACGGACAAGTTGATGGATATGGCTTAATGCTTCTGTTATGGACGGAACACTGTTTTTCAACTTAAGTGAATGTGTATGATGTGTTGATGTTAATTATATTTTAATGTATTTTAATGCTGAATGTTTTTGGTTTTATATTGTATTTTGCTGTGTTTGGCATCGAATTGTTGCCTTTTTGTTAAGCTTCTCTGAGTCCCCCATCAGGGGTTGAGAAGAGCGGGGTAAAAATGTTGGAAATAAATAAATAAATATGCAGGAATAAAGCTTGAAAAGAATCGAGAGCAAGCTGCACAATGCAGATTACTGAATTTCAGAAAGTCCAGGCTTTATAGATCACTACATCCCTAGTTCATTTCAAGTGTGAACAGCTGTCAAGGAGAAAGGAGGTACTAAAAGCATTATGTGGAAGATACCAGATGGCTCACATCAGTTTCTACCTGCCCTTCCCCTCACTTCTCATTCCATTTTACTTGCTTTCATTCAAATGTCCTTTCTCTGTTTTGCATTTTTCCAAACTCTGTGCTTCTTCCTTCGCAAACAGCCAGTAGAATCATTTGAGCTCAAGCAATGTGTAGTAGAGATTGGGCAACTTTGGAATTCCCATTCCTTGCTCTCTTCTTCTACGTGACCTGACCAAACACATACTGCTTTCCCTTTTCTACTTTTGGGGTTTTAAGATAGATTAAAAGGAGGAAGGGTAGTAAATAAAGCTATACTGTGCTTTTGCATACTTTATGGAGTTTTGAGCCCACTTATACCTTCTGCATGTGTGGCTCTGTTTTGGCCATATAAGGAAAGATACTTGTCCCAGAAAGAATGGAAGCAGAACATTTAGTGAAGTGTTGCAATAGGGGCATGCTTCTGTTTAGTGTTCCACTTTCTTCCAAGACATTAATTATACCATTCCTCCCTGGTTTTAATTCTTTCACCAGCAGTAAATCTCCAGCTCATACTCATTGAATATGCCCAGCTTTCAATGAGTTGTTCTGAGAAATTTGCTCGTGTCTATTTTCTTCTTCATGATTTCTTTCTACTTGTGAGATTGGCTTTGGCTATATAAGGAGCAGAACACGGCACTGAAACTGCTTTTAGCACATGCTGTGACATTCAGTTCTTTTTGTACTGCAATTCCCATGATCCCTTGCCACTGGCTATGGCTGATGGGAGTTGTAAACAGAAAAAAAGCATATGGATGCAACTGTTGTTCATCCTGCTCTATATGATTATTTGAAATCGTGAGGGGTTTTTTATAATATGAAGGCAAGAGTCTAGAAATGTCTACATTATAAGAAAAACCTGAAGTGGAAAAAGCCTGGAAATCAAGATATACTTCAGTGGTGTAACAAATCCCTCAAATGATTCAGAGCTTAAGAGTGGAATTGTCTGGCTAGCTTCCCACAGTAGAATGTCTATTAATATCCAAGGATACCTATTGCTGAAAATGAGCTTCTCTTGCAGATTCCCTAATGATTCATTGGAGTTATTTTCCAAATCCAAAACTGAAATAAACTGACATGTTTAGAAAGATTCCTGCTCATAGCAGTACACGAAGCTATAGATTATTCAACTCTTTCTTACAGGTGGGAATACATATGCATAAACTCACATACTCGGTGGCTTTTTACTTTGACACAAATATCACATTAGAAATTTATGTAGGCATTTTCTGCAAAAGTGGTTTTAAAGGAAATACCTACTTACTCTTATTATTTGTGTCAAGTCTGCCAAATACAGAACTATGTACGGTATTTCAGAATTCTTTCAGATTAAGGAGTTTGCTTGTTTGACCACACTGGTGAGAGCACAAGTGCATTATATCCATTTTATGCATTTAACTTGTTTTTTTAGTAACACCGATTTCTTTAAAAGAAACAATAATATTGGAAACTTATTCAGAAGTGGCTGTCTTGGCCATGTAGTAAAATACAACAGTCACAAAACGGCAAGACCAACTAAAACACAAAATATATCATGCAGGCTTTTGAAAGTCCAATGGTTTTTTTTAACACAACTTGTTTGATGAGAAATCAATTGGAGCTCCAAAATATATATTTGGTGCTTTTTAACTATTCCCAAAAAAATATTGTGGATATTGAAGAAGTAATTCCTTTACTTGGCCTATATACTGTTGACAAACACAGAACAAGTTTAGTCCAGGGCCTGGACCCTGATATAGTGTGCCTATAAACAAAATATATCCTTTCTATAAGAAACTGGGTTTTTTACCATCCTTTGGGACAGTGATTTTCAACCAGTGTGCCAGTGTGCCACGGAACACTAGTGTGCAATGAGAGATCATCAGGGGTGCCGTGGGAAATTATTTTCGAACTTCATTCATATATAAACTATAAGGCGCATCTGTCCCTTTAAGAAATGGAACCATAGCACTCTCGCGTCACCTAAGAAGTGACGTGAGAGTGCTATGGTCGCGCCATCTTGGATTCGCTCAGATGCGGCTAAGTAAACAAAGTTAGAGTTAGTGCTGCAGCTGCGCGTTTTCAACCACATATCTGTATGAGATGAGCTTCTCAAGCCTGACTGCGATAAAAACTAAAAACAGAGAGAGACTGACAGCTGTTGAGCAAGAGCTTCGTGTGTGTCTTTCTAACATTCCTGCCAGGATATCTATTTTGTGTTCATTGAAACAGGCCCAGGTTTCACACTGAGTGTATAAACACATTTTAAAACATATTAACTATATATATAACTGTGTTAGAGTGTCATTTTGTGTCATTTTGGTTGGTGGTGTGCCCCAGGATTTTGTAAATGTAAAAAATGTGCCGCGGCTCAAAAAATGTTGAAAATCACTGCTTTGGGAGGTTTCTCTCATGTTCCTGCTTGGGAAGCTAGAGCTCAACACATGAGAGCTTACCCTGCTCCCCAATTTGAACCGCCAACCTTTCAGTCGACAAGTTCAGCCAGCACAAGGGTTTAAACCCATTGTACCACCAGGCGATCTACTAAAAAGGGAGTACAAGAGATGGACACAGCATAGACCAAGATATCTGAATTTATCTAATGACACTGTAAGTCCACATGTTTTAATATATAAGCTATGGCAGGTGTGAGCAAATTGTAGCTCCCTCTCTGTTTATCAACTGCATTTCCCAACATTTCTGATCACTGACTATACTGATTAATGCTGATGGAAATTGTCATGCAACAATATCTGGTTAAAGCCACTTCGTCCACTTACATTTATACAATAATGTAAGTTGTCACGCTAGAATACGATCCTAGAAACCTTATTTGCATGAACAGTACACTGGTTTTCTCATCAGCACCACAAATGCTGGAAAAGTGCACTGAACTGGATATACATGACATGTCAGGAAACCTGATTTAAGCATTCTTATTGTATGGATTATATCACTTTCACCAACATATACAAGTGATATTGCAGAAGCTTATCTATTTCAATGTTGCCCGTCTACTTTATTGGCCAGAATCCAGCAGGAAAGCAAACATTAAATGATTTTCATATACAGGCAGTCCCCAATTTATGAAGATACGTTCTGTATGTTTGTTTCTAAGTTGAATTTGTTTGTAAGTCGGAACAGGTACATTTTAAAAAGTGTAACACCAGCATATATAAGCTTTGGATAGCAAAGGTAAGGGTTAGCATCCCTGTCATGTTTGATTTGATTACTACTATACTACAACAAAGAGCAAGGGTTCAACAAACTGAACTAAACTACTACGTGAAGTTAGCAAGATAAATGCCAAGTGGACTGAATATCACACATACATAATATCAAAAACTCACAATCATAATTACTGCATTTTACAATATCCAGAGTATACCATAAAATGCACAATATACAATACCCAACTCTGAGAGTATCGTCCATGGGTGAAGTCCTGTACAGTACGTTAAAGTCCCAGCGTCTCGATAGACTATCAAATGGTCCGATATAAGTCCAAAAAGGGATGGGTGCAATCTGGTACTCAAAGGGAAAAACTCAGTCCAAATGGGAGTTCAACATGAAATTCCTTTGGGTCACCTTACCTACTTTGGTAAGGTTATACTATTGTTGTGAAGAACTATGGTATGTATGATGTAATTTATGATTATTATTTGGAGGGGTTATGTTTTTGCGGTTAGCTCTCTCTAGTAAATGTAATATCTTACAGAAAGAACGCTGAATAATCCACATTGAAACCTTGAAAAAGCGACTTAGTGAAACGGACACTAGTGGCCAGAGGAATAAGTGCATGGATCACGCCACCGGCTTCTTTCCACCTCAGTTACTTTTTGAGGTGGATATTCACTCGTTGACGTCCTTGCTATGATTGTTGGAATTTCATGTTGAACAACCCACATTCTCTCAGCCTCAGAGGAAGACAAAATCAAAATGCCTGTGAACACACCATGCCAAGAAAACCACATGACTGGTTCAGCTCAGGATTGCCAGAACTCAGATATGACTTCAAGGTAAACAACAACAAAACTGATTGATTGAAGCAACAGTAGTCATTGGCACACCGAAGGACTTTGGGGGGGGGGTGTTGAATGTCCATTCATAAATTAAACCAATAGTATTTTGAACTTTTACCGGAATGCTTACAAAGCTTTCCTAAGAAGTCACATATCCCATTTTTATCATACATCCTAGAAAGATATGGTGAAAAAATCCCCTGAATGGGCTTTTCAGAGAATAGGCATAGCTAGTGGAAAGTCCCCTTTAAGTGGGCTTTGGGACAAATATGACATCAAAGGGCCTAAGTCACCTTGTACAAGGGAAAGATTTTAACCTTCAAGCTGAAATCACTGCTTTTGGGAGAGCATTCTGCAATCTTATTAACACAAAAGGCTGACTCTTTATCAAGGTCAGTTCTACAAGCCATTGGATCTTGTTTAAAATTCAATTTATTTGTGCACATCAAGTCTATCACAAACCAAAAGATCTTTGAAATATACCAGTAATTTAATACAAAGAACACTTTGCCAAATCCATGATTTCAAAACACATAAAATTAAACACTGTTCTTGCATATTTGAAACAATCAATTAATCCAAATTGACATCAAGTACTATTAATGTAAACAAAATAAAACATCATGGTTGCTTACAGGTCCTTCTCAAAAAGTTAGCATATGGTGCTAAAGTTCATTGTTTTCCATAATGTAATGATAAAAATTAAACTTTCATATATTGCACACCAACTGAAATATTTCAGGTCTTTTTTTGTTTTGTACTGATAGTTTTGGCATACAGCTCCTGAAAACCCAAAAATACTGTCTCAAAAAATTAGCATATTTGGTCAGATGGAATATGCTAATTTTTTGAGATATGTATGCCAAAATCATCAGTATTAAAACAAAAAAAGACCTGAAATATTTCAGTTGGTGTGCAATGAATTGAAAATATATGAAAGTTTAATTTTTATCATTACATTATGGAAAATAATGAACTTTAGCACTATATCCTAATTTTTGAGAAGGACCTGTATTTGCTCTTTTTTGGATCTATAGATTAACAATCCTGTGGTTTATTTGAATTGTTGTATGAATCCACCTGAATGGCTTTACATTTTCCTATACTAATATGTCCACTACCAACATGTCTCCATGCGTGCTGACTGACAAGGTAAATAGTACCAAGCGGAATGGGATTTCTTCCCAGTTAAAAAGAAGCACAATTAACGGTTTTTATAAGTGTACACTTAGCATTCAGCAAATGATTTTCTTCATGCCCTTGTCCGTGTAGAGGGCTAGATAAAGTTATTCTTTGCTTGTCCAAACAGACTGAATATGCTGTGCAAAAGATATGTAGACTACATAACAGATCTTAGATTAAGTTCTAATCTCAGGGATAAACAATCAACTATCTAGCAGATGTTGTGGACAATTTTCCTCAGGTCAGATCAGGATGGTGAATTTTTAGGAATTATGGGAACTGTAGTCCAGAACAACATTTTACAAAACTCTTTACAGGCAGTGCCCAAGTTATGAACAAGACAGTTTATGTAGGTTTGTTCTTAAGTTGAATTTGTACGTAAGTCAGAACATGTACATTTAAAAAATGTAACTCCAGCCATAAAATATTTTTTTAAAAGCTTTGGATAGCATAGGGAAGAATTAACACCATGTGGTGTTTGATTTGCTGTCTATGTCTCTATTCAGAAGATTTCACCTCACTTTCTGTCCCTGTGACAATTGGATTTTGAAAAATTTGACTTGTTGTGGAAATCTGTATTGGTGATAAAGTTTCAGTGGAGACACCTTTTCCCCATGATAACTCTTTCAGGAGTGAATTTCCCTTCTAGAGTAGATTTATCACACTTCCCGTTGTCTCACCCCCATTTGTATCTATAAGTCATTTGTAACACGGGGACTACCTATATTGGGATTTGCAGAACTATACCCATTACAGAATATAATCCACTGTAAAAACTCCCATCATCCCCATCTCCTATTTTTATCATTTAATAATTAATACAAGACATTGTCAGTCTAAAATAATCCGGTTGCCTATGCTATGTAATATACTGGGTTTGCTAACAAACTAATGTTTTAATGCTTATACCAGCTATAACCACTTGCACACTTTTCCTAGAACCCACATTCCTGAGATACAGAACTTGAAATATTATTTAATTCACGCACAGAAGATAAATTGACCTGGGTATGCATCAGGCTCACAGACTCTGTAGGCCACTCCTAGTTTTTATAACTGACGCCAAAAGTTAATATGTTATTAACAGGAACCTCCTAGCTAATGTTTTTCTAGCTATGTCTCTGACTTACATAACAAGGATCAATTAACTGTTAATGACTGGCTTTTCCTAACAGCTGACAAACAAGAAAATACACATGATGTATACTACAGGGCATGGTATACAACTATTAAGATAAAAGTTTTAAAGAGAAGTGATAGCAAATGATATACTGAATGCTGACTCCATACAAAACAAGATTTAAAAGCTAACAAATCCCAAGAAGTTTTGAGAGAAGCAGGATAGGAACTTGGGATTCAAACCACACTAACTTTGTTGTATGGATATTTAATAGATAAATGTGATTTTATATTCTTTTTTATGATTTGTTTCACTCTACCTGCATATCCATTTTTATGATTTCTTTGATTTTACCAGAAACCATCAATCTGAGTGCACCAAGTACACACTATATGTAAACCATTCCGGTTTATTATTATTTGAAAACATAGTTAATGGCTTACAAATGTGAAGTGCTGCAGTGAAGTGGAATTCAAACCCATCATACCAATACAACATGATTTACGGTATATAAACAAATCAGTATAAAAGCTTCATAAGTTTCTAGCAGATCACCAATAATTTAGATTTCTTCTTTTTTTTCAGCAGAAAGCTATGCAATCAGACAGTACATATATGCAGCAATGAGCACAACCCATGCTAATTTTAGTTTGCTGAACTCCTGAACTGACCCTAATTCATTTCTTTGTAGGTTGGCTTTAGTCTGTGTTTATTATTAGAAGCAGAGAGATGCCTGCACTGTAGGCAGGTGTATGAAGTCCAAAGCTGTTTCCCAGACCAGCCCCTTATTACATGTTAGTATTCACAGTGAAACATTGAACCAACCACACAAAAAGCACTGATAAGCATCTTAAAAACTGTCAAAGACTTTCATGGCCGGAATCACTGCTTTGTTGTAGGTTTTTTCGGGCTATATGGCCATGTTCTAGAGGCATTCTCTCCTGACGTTTTGCCCCCATCTATGGCAAGCATCCTCAGAGGTGAGGTCACCTCACCTCCGAGGATGCTTGCCATAGATGCAGGCGAAATGTCAGGAGAGAATGCCTCTAGAACATGGCTATATAGCCCAAAAAAACCTACAACAACGCATCTTAAAAACTTCATAGCAATCCACTAAACGAAGGACCCAAAAAACTACTTGAGAAATTCAGGAGACTATCAAGCTGACACTTGAAAAGAATTTAGTGAGCAAAACATTTCATTAATACAGTTTCACTTCAGGCAAGGACCTTATTCTTAAGACTTGCCAACTTTACTTTTAATAAGATCACTTATGCTGGGAAGGGGGTACTTATAAAAAAAATGCTTTATAGCGTATTAGAGATCAGTACTTTTGAATTTGCCCTGGAAATGTACTGGTAATCCATAAAGCTCCTTCATACCAGAAATTGTAATACAAGTCCTGCCGCCAAATTTAGTAAGATTTCCATTATGAATAGAAGAGAATAATGGAAGAGACCACAAGTCCAACCCCATCCTGTCATACAGGAAAATACAATCAAAGGACTCCCAACGAATTGCCATCCAACCACTACTTAAAAGCCTCCAGAGGAGACTCCACTACGTTTCAAGGCAGCATATTCCACTGCCGAACAGTTCTGTCGGGAAGCTCTTCCTAATGTTTAGGTAACCACCCCCCCCCCCCCGCGCCCTGCAATTTGAATCACTTGTTTTGTGCACTCGTCTCTAGAGCAGCAGAAAACAAGTTTTCCCCCTCCTCAATGTGACATCCTTTCAAATATTTAGACATGGCTATAGTGTCACTAATCAACCTTCTCCAAGCAAAATATATGCAGCATCCTAAGCCACTCCTTGTAGGGTGCTCATTTTATTTATTATTATTTATTGCCTAATGTAGTATATAATTACAATTCTGGGTCATCTTTAAATATAAAATCAGACGTTACTGCAATGCAAGCTTATTCTAAGTTACCATGTCTTGAATCAACAGCTAGATTTATCATTCTCAAAAAAGGTGGAAGAAGCATACTAAATTAAGATGAGAAGAGGGATTTCTGATTACAATGATTGGAAAATTCAATTCAGTTGTGCTTCCAGGAGGCCAGCTAAGCAGTCAGTAATAAGTCTGCTTCACTATTTCTATCCAGCTAGCTTTATGAAATTATTTATCTTGAATTTTAATTCATCCTATGTGACTCTCACATCTATCTTCTATCCCTGCATTGTTAGTAATGGTTCAAAATTACAACTATGCTAGCCTATTGCCAAGTTGCTAAAAAAGTTATCTCATGCCTAGTCAGGCTTTTCATAAGTCCATCTAACCCAAATTGCCTACATTGATTCATTCCAAATTTCCAGTTTTCTCATATTTCCTGGAGTTTTTACAGACTGAACATGGGACCAAGAAGTGCAAATGAAACATGCAAACAAATATATGTGACTTAAACAATGAACTACTTTTCTTCTGTTTACCCTTACCTTTCCTTCCTTTGTCACCAATTTCAAATTTTAGATGGTAAACAGGAACATATCCTGTTGCACTCAAGGGCATGATTACATAGATGGAACTATATCAATATTACTAATGCATTCCATCAGCAAGTTACATTCCTTTTTAAATATCAGTTCTTTGAAATGCCTGACCAGCTGATAAACTCATATTTCCTTTACCAGTTTACCACAGGACAAACAAGTCAAAAGATTCACTGCAATAGGATATACTGTGATGGTTGTCAAATAGGAATGACTTAAAGGGGGATTACATAGTCTCCTGGAAGCTAGGATCATGAACAGCTAGTAAATAGAATGGCTCCCATATCAGAGCAGGTATACACATATATCTTGTTGCCACTTGGACCGAGGTGGATCGGTGCTGCTCGTGTTATTGGACCTCACAGCAGCGTTTGATACTGTCGATTGCCAACTTTTGACACATCGCCTGGCGGTGGCGGGGGTGAGGGGGACAGCCCTCAATTGGCTGTCCTCCTTCCTCCAAAACTGCCTGCAACGAGTGAAGTGGGGAGGGGTGGTCTCCGAGGGCTCCCCCTTACATTGCGGAGTCCCTCAGGGGGCCATCCTTTCCCCGCTGTTATTTAACATCTACATGTGACCACTCGCCCAACTGGTACGGAGTTTCGGGCTGGAATGTCACCAGTACGCTGATGACACCCAGCTCGTTCTGAGGATGGACGCTGGGGCGGAATCTGTATCCGATAATTGCCAACTCTGCCTAGAAGCCGTAACTGGATGGCTGCAAGCCAGTAAGTTGAAGGTGAACACCCGGCGAAGACGGAGATCTTGTGGCTGGGCCGCCCGGGGGGGGGGGGAGAATCAGCTGCCGACACTCGACGGCGTGGCACTATGTCCGCAGTCTTTAGTTAAGAGCCTTGGGGTCCGGCCGCTGTCTATGGAGGCACAAATCGCTTGTGCCTGCAGGACAGCCTTCTACCATCTGTGGCAAGCGAAACGCCTGGTTCCCTACCTCTCCCGCTGCGACCTGGCCACGGTGATCCAAGCCACGGTCATCTCAAGGCTCGATTACTGTAACGCGCTGTACATTGGCCTACCTTTGTTGGCGATCCGGAAACTTAAACTGGTGCAGAACGCGGCAGCCTGCCTGCTACTGGGAGCCACCAGAACATCCCATATAACACCTCTCCTGCGCGAACTGCACTGGTTGCCAATTGAATTCCGGGTCTCCTTTAAAGTGTTAGTTTTGACTTTCAAGGCTTTACATGGTTTGGGGCCAGTGTACTTGAAGGAGCATCTTACCCCATACGTGCCCAGAAGATCACTGCGTTCAGAGGGTCTTAACATGCTTGAGGTCCCAGGCTTGATACTCTATAGACTTTCCAGCACACAGCAGAGAGCGTTCTCGGTGGCTGCCCCAGTCCTGTGGAACTCGCTTCCGGCCAAGATGCGGGCCCTGCGGGACCTGATGGCCTTCCGCAGGTCTTGCAAGACCTGGCTGTTCAGGTAAGCATTCGGTGGCTGACCGATGCCTGAACTCCCTCACCCAGCCGTGCTGCCACTGTTTTTAAACACCTATCAGCCTTGTCCTGATTCATGTGATTTTATGTGATTTTACGTGAATGTAATTGGTTGGGATTGTTTTATGGTATTTTATGTTTTTAAATCTTGATGTGTTTTTACATGTTGGAAACTGCCCTGAGCCTCGGGAAGGGCAGGTTAGTAAATCGAAATAATAAATAAATAAATAAATATCAAAAATCCATGATGGAATGAAAGCAACAGTCTTGGGCAGCAATGGCTCCCAAAGTGACCCATTTAAAATGAAATCAGATTATGAACAGGGATGTGTCATTGTCCCAACCTTATTTTCCATCTTTATTGCTAGTATTCTTCACCGTGTTGATAGAAAGCTTCCTACCAACGTATAAATCATATTTTGGATAGATGGCAAGCCATTAAACCTCAGCAGACTGAAAGCCAAAACCAAGGTCACAACAACATCCAATACGCTGATGATAATGTAGTCTGTGATCATTCAGAAGAAGACCTACAAGCCATGCTAAACACCTTTGCAGAAGCATACGAAAAGCTTGGCCTCTCAATGAACATTGGGAAAACCAAAGTGCTCTTTCGGCAGGCACCAGCCAATCCTTCTACAATGCCAGAAATACAGCTTAATGTTGTACAGTTAGAAAATGTTGACCATTTCCGCTACCTTGGCAGCCACTTCTCCACCCAAGTCAATATCGACATTGAAATACAACATCATCTGAACTCTGCGAGTGCAACATATTTTTTTTATTGAAACAGAGTGTGTTTGAGGATCAGGGCAATTGTAGGGATACCAAAATGCTTGTTTATAAAGTTGTTGTCCTCCCAACCTTGTTATATGCCTGCGAAACGTGGACCATCTACCAACATTCGCAGTCAACTTCTGGAACGATACCATCAGCATTGCCTCCAAAAAAAATCCTGCAAATCTCTTGGGAAGACAGGCATACAAATGTCAGCATTCTGGAAGAAGCAAAGACCACCAGCATTGAAGCAATGATCCTCCATCATCAACTTTGCTGGACTGGTCTGGTAACGTTGTCCAAATGCCCTATCACCTTCTCCCAAAGCAGTTACTCTATTCTCAGCTCAAGAACAGAAAATGGAATGCTGGTGAACAGGAAAAGAGAAGAGTGCAGCTTCATTCATACCTTGCTTACAGGCCTCCAACAGGCAATTAATAAGTCAGGGTGTGAACAAAATACTTTACTAACTTGGTCTGAATCAACATGGGTCTTTTTAGATTATGTCTCATTTATGTAGAAAGAGGTGTGGCAAACAAGTTGGTTTTAATAACGATTTCCCTTTGGCTTTATTTTTTGTTTTAAATATTAGGCTTTCATTTTCCTTATTTTTTATATCTGGGAGAAAGGCAAAGTATATAAAACAAATAAATATAATAATTTAAGACAGCCTCTTTGGGTATCAACTATTACACTTTTTGGAGGATGTGACAAAGTAGTGCTATGGATAGTTTTTACTGGTCATAATAAGGACAGCGTTGGGTGACTTGCACTGCTGAATATCAGTGTTCTTTTATTCTCTATTCTGTTTATGATCAATCTGAAAACTGTTTAACCCATATTTCCCATCAGAATCTAGAACACTAATAACATTTAGAGTTCATGTATGATAACAAGTTGAAAGGTCGTAAGAGATCTTGATCAAGAATTTAGGTTACAGGCTGTATTTGAATAGTTACAGTGATTTTTTGTCTTAGCTAAACAGACCATGACAAATCTGGACTATAGGTTCAGAACTGCTCCTGGATTCACTTTTTTCATTGTCAAGTGCAGCAAGGATCAGAAGTTCTTTTGCCCGATTTTTACTAGGCACCAGCTCCATTCCTCACTGACAATCTAGGTACATGGTTAATACCACTGTTAAAACCTTTGCCCTGCATCTACATGCACTTGCATTTCAAAATGCATCTGGAGTTTGCATCAGATGTATAATGCTAAAGGTGATGGCAACATCCTGTCTTAAGAACATGCTATGATACAATTCGTTGTGCATTTTCTGCAGGTGCAGACAATGCACAACTAATGCATCACTGATACATGGCTATCTAGTCCCAGGCAGTCCCTTTTACTGTCAAAAATGTGATTTTTGTTGTTTCCTGATCTGTTTTAATGGACATTTAAAGTAACAGTAAGTACTGGTTATCCAAGGTGAAGAAAATCTGCATAGAAAAATATGTGTGTACTTTAATCAAAATGCATTTTACTTCTTATGCCAACTAAAGTATCTCCTTGTGAAATGCAATGTGTACACAGCAGCAACTTGATTTATTACTACTATTTTAACTAAATCATTATTCATATATTACTAGCATATCCAGAAGTATTTAAGACTGCTGTAATGCATTACTGACACCTATCGGCCCAACTCATCCATAGTACTGGCTTTCCAAGATTTGGCATGACCATTAGGGAAGTAAACACATTCACCCTTTGTGTTTGGCCCCAACAAACAGGGCTGCATTACAAACACTGTGCAACAAAGGTTCTTAATTATTCTTTTTCCAGAGGTAACCTCTGGCACTACTTAATGAAGTGTCTCAATAATTTCATAAAAGTTCCTTAAATTGCCAGAATCCAATTCTGAACTAATGAAGTACTGCTAATATGTTCTAAAAAGGTTGTCCTTATTGCAGCTTTACAAAGTAAGTGTACCATTTAAACTACTATAAGCAAAGAGAGTTTCTTGAAAAGGGTTTTTCTAATCTGCAAGATGCAATATTCACAGTGAAGTAAACCCTTCCAAACCCATACTGTGAATGTAGAAAGTGACTGAAAGTATAGATTTTGTTTGCTTCAATTAATATGATAGTCAGATTCCTGATCACTAATTTGTATCTAAGTATTACTTTAAAACCTGCACACATAGAAGTTTGTCATATTTATTGAATCTAATGCTCATCTTTTTTGGCTAAGTTACACAGCCAAAAGAAAGGTGCACATTAGAATTGTACAAATACACAAATTGCCTGCACTCTTACCCTCATTTTTGAAGGCCTTGTGAATGTGGCAAATCCCTTTACTGCTCAGCAATACATGAGGCCCTACACTTATCTCTGATCACTAACTCAAGAAAAGAGAAAAAACTCACCAAAAGTACTAATATTACCTACCTTTTAAATTAATGTTAAAAGCCATAATAAGATAACCAGGACAGTTCTCATATATGCTTGATTCATTAAAAATTTACTGGCTTGGTTCAGCTCATAAGTTTCTCTGAAATTACCTGTAGATTTGTTTAAACGTCTCAAAATTACAGGCACCAACATGTCAACTGACTATCATTTGCCAAGTGTATTTGTGGAGCTGAGATGAACAAGCATTATACAAGCATATTTCCCCTAGTGGTTTGGCAACAAACATGCAGACAAGTTTATCACATGGCATACCCAGAGGCAAGACTTCTTGGCTATTTGTCAATTTAGACCACATGGAGGAGAAAATAAGGTCATCGGGTATTAGTTTGAGTTCATGTTCCTCTCTCCTACCAGCCTACATGCACCATGGCATAGGCACACAGCAATTCAAGGGACTAAAATATAACGGTAAGAGTTTTCCTATGATGAGGCAAACAGAAGAAACATACTATTTGTGAAGTGTTTGGGGTCACAACATCCAAGATGTTTGCAATACATTCCAAAATGAATGCTTTCTATGCAACACTACTGCCACCACTCTCATAACACCCAAAAACTTACCAGAAGATCACCTACTAAGTGCATAACAGGGTCAAAATCTCCAATGACTTTGGTGCATTTAGTACCTTCCTTCCCTTTTAAACTTTAAAATATGCAGCATGACAACAATAATTGAAACCTCGCTCTACATTTGACCGCACAGTACCATACGGTACTGTAACACACATCCTCCAAACATATTCTTATTCCCTTCCTTTGCTTTCATGTTAAACACATCCCAAAAGATCCAGGCGTGCACATAACCAAACCATCTCAGGATGCATCTAAAATTCCAATTAATGCAGTTTGACACCACTTTACCTACAATGACTCAACACTAAGGAATCGTGGGAGTTGCAGTTTGGCAAGCCAACAGCACACTCTGTTAGAGGAGGTTAAAGATCTTCCAAAACTACAACTTCCATAATCCTTTAGCATTGAGCACTGACAGTGAAAGTAGTGGCAAACAGCATTCATTGCACAGTGCAGATTTACCCTCGGAAAGAAGAGCAAAAGCTTTGTTTAGGAGATGATAGTTTGCATGCAGAAAGTCCCTGATTCAGTCCCAGCAGCTTCGGGGTAATTCTGGAGAAGACCCCAATTTGAAATCCTATCTCTAGGAGCAGGCAATATTAGACTGCTAGAGCAACGAATGGCCCAACAGACAAATGATCCTATCAAGATGAATCCTGACCCTCCTCTCCCCTCTCCTCCTGCAGGATACAAGGTTCACACGCCCCAGACACCAACCAGCCAAGCTTCACCACGTGGGACGCCAACTCTATGCATACACCAGTGGGAGCTTGCTACACCATTTTACCTGCAAGGCATTGCTAAGAAAACCTGTTTTTTCTCTCATGCACAAGACCATAAAAGACCAAAAAGCCAAAAATGACTGAGGCCTAATCCACCCTTTCAAGGCTCTTCATATGCAAATCCATAAGATTATAGTCTTTTCCTACCGAGACACATCTGGCTAGACGTATATAAACAGGAATTTTCACTTCCTCCACCCCACAAAGTGGACCCCGCCCCTAGTTAAGCAAGCATACCTCACAGTGACACCACACACAGAAACAATCTCTCTCTCTCCTTCTCTCGCACACGCGCACACACAACTTGAAAGGCTCTACAGCTGCAAATTCAAAAAAAGTATAGCTTCTTTCTATCAAGCCATATCTGAAGAGACACACAACCAACCATTCTTGGTTTCCCCTGCAGAGTGGGCCCCTGCTAGTCAAGGACACATGACAAGTCACATACTGACACCACTCACATACTGACACACACACAAAAACCCACACAAAAACACCTTGAAAGCCTCTACACTACAACTACTAATTTACAAGATTAGTGTTCTTCCTACCAAGCAACACCTGGATAGACACATATAACTCCTATTTCCTTCACAAAGTATAATCCCACCAGTCCAGCACACATCACCAGCCACACACTGATACCAAACACACACATGCCCTAAAGCAGGCCTGGGCAAACTTCGGCCCTCCAGGTGTTTTGGACTCCAACTCCCACAGTTTGTTAGGAATTGTAGGAGTTGGAGTCCAAAACACCTGGAGGGCCAAAGTTTGCCCAGGCCTGCCCTAAAGTCTCCAGAGCGGGATGATCAAAGGTCTGGAGCAGGGGTGGGCGCCCTCCAGGTGTTTTGGACTTCAACTCCCAGAAATCCCAGCCAGTTTACCAGCTCTTAGGATTTCTGGGAGTTGAAGTCCAAAACACCTGGAGGGCCGGTAATTGCCCACCCCTGGTCTGGAGGCCAAGCTTTATGAGGAGCGGTTTGGGGAGCTAGGAACGTTTCGCTTGGAGAAAAGAAGATTGAGAGTAGACCTATTAGCCATGGGACAGGCTTGTTTACTGCTGCTCTGGAGACTAGGCCCCCTTCTACATTGCCATATAATCCAGATTATCAGAGCAGATCACCCACATTATCTGTTATGAACTGGATTATACGAGTCATCGCTTCAAAACAGATGTGGATTTTATATGGCAGTGTAGAAGGGGCCTAGGACACAATGGAGCAATACATTCAAGTTGCAGAAAAAGAGATTCCTCCGAAACATTCGGAAAATCTACCTGACAGTAAGGTTTCGTTAAACAGTGAAGTATTTCGCCAGGGAATACGGTGTAATCTCTATCCCTGGAGACTTTTTAAGCAAGAGCTGGATGGCCATCTGTAGGGAGTGTTCAGGTATTCTTCAAGGGCCGAATGGTATTGGATTGGGTGGTCCCTGCGGTCTCTTCCAACTCTCAGGCATCTAAATGGGCCTACAGCAGGCCTGGGCAAACTTGGGCCCTCCAGGTGTTTTGGACTCCAACTCCCACAATTGTGTGTGGCTTGTGATGTGTGCTGGACTGGTGGGCTGTTAGGAATTGTGGAGTTGGAGTCCAAAACACCTGAAGGCCCAAGTTTGCCCAGGCCTGCTTTAGGGCATGTGTGTGTTGGCATCAGTGTGTGGCTTGTGATGTGTGCTGAACTGGTGGGCTGTTAGGAATTGTGGGAGTTGGAGTCCAAAACACCTGGAGGGCCCAAGTTTGCCCAGGCCTGCTTTAGGGCATGTGTGTGTTTGGCATCCGTGTGTGGCTTGTGATGTGTGCTGGACTGGTGGGCTGTTAGGAATTGTGGGAGCTGGAGTCCAAAACACCTGGAGGGTCCAAGTTTGCCCAGGCCTGCTTTAGGGCATGTGTGTGTTTGGCATCCGTGTGTGGCTTGTGATGTGTGCTGGACTGGTGGGCTGTTAGGAATTGTGGGAGTTGGAGTCCAAAACACCTGGAGGGCCCAAGTTTGCCCAGGCCTGCTTTAGGGCATGTGTGTGTTTGGCATCAGTGTGTGGCTTGTGATGTGTACTGAACTGGTGGGCTGTTAGGAATTGTGGGAGTTGGAGTCCAAAACACCTGGAGGGCCCAAGTTTGCCCAGGCCTGCTTTAGGGCATGTGTGTGTTTGGCATCAGTGTGTGGCTTGTGATGTGTGCTGAACTGGTGGGCTGTTAGGAATTGTGGGAGTTGGAGTCCAAAACACCTGGAGGGCCCAAGTTTGCCCAGGCCTGCTTTGGGGCATGTGTGTTTGGCATCAGTGTGGCTTGTGATGTGTGCTGAACTGGTGGGCTGTTAGGAATTGTGGGAGTTGGAGTCCAAAACACCTGAGGGCCCAAGTTTGCCCAGGCCTGCTTTAGGCATGTGTGTTTTGGCATCCGTGTGGCTTGTGATGTGTGCTGGACTGGTGGGCTGTAAGGAATTGTGGGAGCTGGAGTCCAAAACCCTGGAGGCCCAAGTTTGCCCAGGCCTGCTTTAGGGCATGTGTGTGTTGACATCCGTGTGTGGCTTGTGATGTGTGCTGGACTGGTGGGCTGTTAGGAATTGTGGGAGCTGGAGTCCAAAACACCTGGAGGGCCCAAGTTTGCCCAGGCCTGCTTTGGGGCATGTGTGTGTTTGGCATCCGTGTGTGGCTTGTGATGTGTGCTGGACTGGTGGGCTGTTAGGAATTGTGGGAGCTGGAGTCCAAAACACCTGGAGGGCCCAAGTTTGCCCAGGCCTGCTTTAGGGCATGTGTGTGTTTGGCATCAGTGTGTGGCTTGTGATGTGTGCTGAACTGGTGGGCTGTTAGGAATTGTGGGAGTTGGAGTCCAAAACACCTGGAGGGCCCAAGTTTGCCCAGGCCTGCTCTACAGGCGCAAATCCACAAGATGACAGCCTTTTCCTACCAAGTCATGACTGGATGCCTGCTGGGGTCCCTTCCAACTGTAGGATTTGATGAAGGTACCTACTCTGGAAGCTTTTTAAACAGAGGCTGGATGGCCATCTGTCGGGAGTGCTTTGGCTGGGGCCTTCGTGGCAGAATAGGCTGGACTGGATGTCTGTTGGGGGGTAGGATTTGATGAAGTCTCTTTCTCTGGAGGTGTTTACACAGAGGCTGGGTGGCTATCTCTCGGGAGTGTTTTGGTTGAGGCCTCCGTGGCAGAATGGGGTCGGACTGGATGGCCTTGGGGGTTCCCTTTTCCACTCAGGGACTGGGGAGCGGGCCTTCTGAGGCGTTAGAGCTGGGAATTGGCAGGAACGCAGGCCTTCCCGCTTCCCCTCGCCAGGCACGGCCCTCCAGCGGGGCTCTGGCCGAGCCCAGGCCCCTCTCCCGCTCTCTGCCACCTCCCCCAGGCCGCCGGTTACCTGCCAGGTCCTGCTGGAGCCGCGGCGGCTCTACCCGCTGGCCTCGCCGCGCCGCGTCCCCTTCCGCCATCTTGTCCAGGTTTAAAATTAACTCCCCGTGACGTCAAACGCCGCCGCGAGCCCTTTATCGGCCGGCGCGCGCGCGAGCGAGCTCGAGCTCGGGCGCGAGAAAGGGAGGCGGGTCTGAGGGAAAGAGAGAGAGAGAGAGAGAGTGGGTGGGAGGGAGCGAACGGGCGAGCAAGGGAGGGCCCTCGCGCCCAACGGCTTTTCCCCAGCGTTCCGACGCTAGTACGCATGCGCAGTAGCCTCGAGCCCTTTTTCCCGCTCGTTTGGTTTTTGTATTCTCCCTCCCCCTCCCCCCACGTGACCAACCACACATTCTGAATAGTTTTCCAGGCTGTCTGGCCATGTCCCAGAAGCATTCTCTCCTGACCTTTCGCCCACATCTATGGCAGGCATCCTCAGAGGTTGAGGGATCTGTTGGAAATTAGGCAAGGGAGGTTTATATATCTGTGGGATGTCCAGGCCCAGATTAACACCTTTTTGCGCCCTAGGCCACACTTACGCCCCCTTTGAGCCAACCTCTACCGCCCCGTCCCCCACCACCACCACCACTCAGACCCACACTTGGCTGGCTTTCGCCATGGTGCCTCCGGAGCTGAAGAGAAAGGCGAGCAGGCACCATCCCGCCACCTCCAAGGCCCCCATTCCCACCGGCTGGAAAGCTCCGCTGTGCTCTGAAGGTCTCCCCTGGAGTAGGGAGGCTTGGGGAGAGCGCAGCAGGTGCAAACTCGCTCCAAAGGCGTGCACGAGAGAGAGGGAGAGCGAGAGAGAAAAAGAGAGAGAGAGAGAGAGAGATGCCCGCTTGGCGTGCGCTCCCGCCGAGCGAGGGAGGATTCAGGTTGGGGTTCGTGCTGAAGCAGGTTTGGTACTTTTCCGAGCATAAAAAGTACAGTCAGAGAGTGATGCTACTTGCGTGTCAACTCTGAAAAAGAGGGTTTTGGTGCCAGAAATCAGACAGGCACTTGCTATGGAAGACTAACACCCTGATTAAATGCATTTTAATACACCCTGTGCCCGATTTGAGATTCTTTAGGCTAGATGGGTGAAAACAGTGCAGTTTGAGCTATGAAAGTTAATGGGAATTTCAATGTAAATGGAAAACAGCATTGTGCATGGCAGAGTCTGTCCTGCTCCACTGCTGGCAGGGAGCCCGGAAATATTGTTTCAATCCAAGAACAGAGAGGCTCAGCATTGATAGCTTGCACTGTGAGAAAGGAATACCTTATAGATGGCTATTGTTCTCATTTTTAGTGATGACAGAGAAATGATGCAAATGATTTGTGCAATGTTTATTGGATTAATGAAATGTCATGTAACAACAGTAATCACCAGCCAATTATGATTGTTTTAACCATGAAGAAGGGGTGGGTTTAACTGAATGGACTCCATTGGGGTATAAATGTCTTT